>SJYC01067170.1:0-69364 GCA_006408675.1 Madoqua kirkii
CAGTAGTAGATATAATGGTCATCTGAGTTAAATTCCCCCATTCCAGTTCATTTTAGTTCACTGATTCCTAAAATGTCAATGTTCTGTATATTATCAGATGTGAAATAGATCTCCAGTCCAGGTTTGATGCATGAGACTGGGTGCTCGGGGCTGGTGCACTGGGATGACACTGAGGGATGGGATGGGGAGAGAGGTGCAGGGAGGGTCAGGATGGGGAACACATGTAGACCCATGGCTAATTCATGTCAGTGTATGGCAAAAATCACCACAATATTGTAAAGTAATTAGCTTCCAATTAAAATAAATTTTAAAAATTTTAAAAATAAAATGTCAGTGTTCACTCTTGCCATCTCCTGTTTGACCATTTCCAATTTGCCTTGATTCATGGACCTAACATTCCAGGTTCCTATGCAATATTGTTCTTTACAGCATCGGACTTTACTTCCATCACCAGTCACATCCACAGCTGGGTGTTATTTTTGCTTTGGCTCTGTCTCTTCATTCTTTCTGGAGTTATCTCTCCACTGATCTCCAGTAGCATATTGGGCACCTATTGACCTGGGGAGTTCATCTTTCAGTGTCCTATGTTTTTGCCTTTTCATACTGTTTGTGGGGTTCTCAAGGCAAGAATACTAAGTGGCTTGCCATTCCCTTCTCCAGTGACCACATTTTGTCAGCACTCTCCACCATGACCTGTCCATCTTGGTTGGCCCTACAGGGCATGGCTCAGTTTCACTGAGTTAGATAACACTGTGTTCAATGTGATCAGATTAGTTAGTTTTCTGGGATTGTGGTTTTGAGTCTGTCTGCTCTCTGAAAGAGAAGGATAACTGGCTTATAGAAGCTTCCTGATGGAGGAGACTGACTGAGGGGAAAACTAAGTCTTGATCTGATGGGTGGGGCCATGTTCAGTAAGTCTTTAATCTAATTTTCTGTGTTCCTTCCTTGTTTTTTGACCTGAGGCCAAACTATGGTGGAGGTAATGAAGATAATGGCAACCTCCTTCAAATGTCCCATGCATGCACTGCTACACTCAGTGCCCCCAGCCCTGCAGCAGGCCATCGCTGACCCATGTCTCTGCCAGAGACTCCTGGACACTCACAGGCAAGTCTGGGTCAGTTTCTTGCGGGGTCACTGCTCCTTTCTTCTAGGTCCTGGTATGTACCAGGTTCTGTGTGTGCCCTCCAAGAGTCTGTTTCCTCAGTCCTGTGTAAGTTCTGGCAGCTCTATGGTGGGGTTAATGGAGACTTCCTCCAAGAAGGCTCACGCCATATGCAAGTCTACTACACCCAGAGCCCCTGCCCCCTCAGCAGTCCATTGCTGACCCGTACCTCCTCAGAAGACACCCAAACACAGTTTTATCTCAGTCTCTGTGGGGTCTCTGCATCCTGGTGTGCACAAGGTATGTTTACGCCCTCTGAGCATCCCTGGTGGGCACGGGGTTTGATTCTAAACACAGTTTTGCCCCTCCTACTGTCTTGCTGGGGCTTCTCCTTTGCCCTTGAATGTGGGGTAGCTCCTCACAGCAACTCCAGTGCCACGTAGTTGCCACTCCAGCACAGCTGAGTATAGAAATAATTTATTCTTGTTATTGTTAAAAAATGTTCCATCATATGAATATATCAAATATAGGACATTTGTTTATCTATTCTACTGTTGGTAGATATTCTGGCTTTATCTAATTTTTTGCGATTATGATAAAGCTGCCACAAACATTTCTGTCCATGTCTTTGGTAGGTGAGTGCTCTCATTTCTCTTGGGGACATATCTAGAAGAGGGCACGCTGGGTCACAGCACATAGAACTCTAGCTGCAAATGCATCTGGGAAATGATGCCTTAATTTCCAGCATCTATAGTACAAGCAGATATGCCAGGTGGCTTAAAGATAATATTGGATGAGCCATCATGCAGATTCTGTACAGAAATTTAAAAGTAGGCTAAGAAACATAATAAAAAAGACAATCCAGGGATACTTTGGAGACCTAGATGACAGAAATCAACTCATATTTCTTGTAAAGATATTGCCCTTCCTTTTCATGTCATTGTTCATTTGCTAAGTCATGTTCGACTCTTCTGAGACCCTGTAGACTGTAGCCTGCCAAGCTCCTCTGTCCATGGGATTTCTCAGGCAACAATTCTGGAGTGGGTTGTCATTTCCTTCTTCAGGGAATCTTCCTGACACAGGGATCGAATCTGTGTCTCCTGTATCTTCTGCATGGCAGGTGGATTCTTTACCACTGAGCCAAAAGGGAAGTCTACAGAGTTTAAAAAGTAAGGAATGATAGTTTGAATATCCAAATTACTTTTCACACATTCTTCCTGAGAACCATGAACTATAACAGTCAGACAAAGGAGACTTAGTGGTGTTGGTTTGGTCTCTCAGTCATGTCTGACTCTTGTGACCCCATGAACTATAGCCCTCTGTAGCCAGGCTCCTCTGTCCATGGGATTTCCCAGGTAAGAATATTCGAGAGGGTAGTCATTTCCTTCTCCAGGGGATCTTCCTGATCCAGGGATCAAACCCATGTCTCCTGCATTGCAGACAGATCTCTACTGCTGAACCACCAGGGAAATCCCAAAAAAGACGTAACAGAGGTATTTTAAGGTACAAGGTATACTGTAGTGTAATTTACATACAGTAAACTCATCTTTTTAAAGTATAGAACACTGTTAGCAAAATATAAAAGATCTCCAGACCCCCCCCAAAAAGAAATAAAAAAATCCAATTTTAAAAATATACAAAAAAAGAAAAAAAATGAAATATTTCCTTTGTTTCAAAAATTTCCGTCATGTCCTTTTCCTCATCCTTAGCTCCAACCCCAATCCTCGGCAACCACTGGTTTAATTTCTGTCCCTACTGTTGTTGCTATTCAGTCGCTGAGTTGTGTCCGACTCATTGAGACCCCATGGACTGCAGCATACCAGGCTTCCCTGTCCTTCACTCTCTCCCAGAGTTTGCTCGAACTCAAGTCCATTGAGTCAATGATGCCATCCAACCATCTCACCCTCTGTCACGCCCTTCTCCTCCTGCCCTCAATCTTTCCCAGCCTCAGGATCTTTTCCAGTGAGTCAGCTTTTTGCATCAGCTTCAGTTCTTCCAGTGAATATTTAGGGTTGATTTCCTTTACGATTGACTGGTTTGACCTCTTTGCTGTCCAAGGGACTCTCAAGAATCTTCTCCAGCACCACAGTTTGAAAGCATCAATTCTTTGGTGGTAGCTTTCTTTCTGGTCCAACTGTCACATCCGTATATGACTACTGTAGTTTTTCCTTTGCCAGAATGTTCTATAAATACAAATATATAGTATATAGTTTTCAAGTCTGACTTCTTTCATTTAACCAAGAGATAATTTTTGTCAATGGATTTCAATCTATTTTCCTCTCCACTAAGAACAGTTTTTCTTCAAACAAACTTTTATGCAGGAACTTTACATTTGAGACAGATAGAAGTAGATTGTTTTCATGAAATCATGGTGAGAAACCCAAGTCCATGGCTCCCTCTGATGAAGGACACCCTAATTTGTTCATGGAATTGTATTTATCCTTTGTATCTCACAGTTACAACTCCTTTAGGACCTCTGTGATTTTTCAAAGTAGGTTTCTTATTGCAGGCATGTTCATGGGGCATTTCCAAAGGAGAAAGACATTGCCTGGGAAAACTATCAGAAATGCTAAATGATTTCTGGTCTTCAAATTTTTGTTAAATTAGGGATTACTTTATTAATTGATTTTCTTGCTAAAAATGTTCAATTTAGGTCCACTAGGTGTCATTTGCAATCTCTTACATCTTTTAAAATCTGCTTCTTATAAATATCATTGCTGCTGCTGCTAAGTCGCTTCAGTTGTGTCTGACTCTGTGCGACTCCATAGATGGCAGCCCTCTAGGCTCCTCAGACCCTGGGATGCTCCAGGCAAGAACACTGGAGTGGGTTGCCATTGCCTTCTCCAATGCATGAAAGTGAAGTCGTTCAGTCGTGTCTGACTCTAGCAGCCCCATGGAATGCAGCCTACCAGGCTCTTCCATCCATGGAATTTTCCAGGGAAAAGTACTGGAGTGGGGTGCCATTGCCTTCTCCAATAAATATCACTGTTAACCATTAAAATGGCAACTGTCCAGATATCCTTTATCCAAACAAACCTGAAGGGAAGGGTCTTGAAGATGTGGCTTCTAGAGCTGTGCTGTCCAAAGTAGTGATCATCAGCCATGTGAGGCTACCACTGAGCACTTGAAAAGTAGCAAGTTTAAATTAAGCTGGGGGAAAGGGAAGGCAGGATGAATTGAGAGAGTAGCATGCAAACGTGCGCACTGTCATGTGTAAAGCCGACAGCCAGTGGGAATTTGCTGTATGATGCAGGGAGCTCGATCTGGGGCTCTGTGACAGCCTAGAGGGGCGGGGAGGGGTGGTGGTGGGAGGGAAGTTCAAGAGGTAGGGGACATATGGATACTGATGGCTGATTCGTGCTGATGTATGGCAGACACCAACACAATATTGTAAAACAATTATCTTCCAATTAAACACACATTTTAAAAAGGATATGCTTAAAGTATAAGGTACACAACTGATTTAGTAGACTCAGTAAAAAAAAGAAATAATAATGTAAAAATATCTCCTTAACCGTTTTTATATTAATTGGGACTTCCCTGGTGGCCCAATGGTTAAGATTCTGCACTTTGAATGCAGGGGGCATGGGTTCCATCACCGATTGAGGAACTAAGATCCTGCATCCCATATGCCATGTGGCACAGCCAAAAAAGAAGAAGAAGAAAAAAACCAAAGCCAATTTTTATATCAATTGGAATGCTATCTTAATGCTACTGAGTTAAGGTATATTATTAAAATTAATTTCTGGCTTTATGAGGCAATTTAAAATCACTTCCTTGGTGGTCCAGTGGCTAAAGCACTTCCAATGCAGAAGGCCTAGGTTCAATTCCTGGTCAAGGAACTAGACGTTACATGCCACAAATAAAGGATCCTGCATGATGCAACAAAGGCCCTGTACAGCCAAATAAATAAATAAATATTAGAAAGTAAAATCAAATCAGATCACATGTGTAGCTCCTATTTACAGCTTGGGTTATAGTTCTATGGGACATTGCTGACTAGACAGGTTGTTGACTGTGCATTTCGCTAATTCTTCCCAAGGAAAAGCCCAAATATGGACTTTTCCAGTCTGGATCTCAGAGATCAGAGGTGACCCAAGCTACTTCCATCTTTTAAAAATTCTTAGTAAATTTAAAAAAAAAAAGAGAGAGAGAAATGCCAAAAGTAGGATTACACAAACGGTTTTATATTTTTCTTGTGACTTTTTAGCCCTCCAGGCTCCTCTGTCAGTGGAATTTCCCAGGCAAGAATACTGGAGTGGGTTGCCATTTCTTTCTTCAGGGGAGCTTCCTGATCCAGAGATCAAACTCAAGACTCCTGCATTGGCAGACGGATTCTTTTGCTTTTAATGTAAAACACATTGCAACGTGGGCTTCCCTGGTGGCTCATATGGTAAAGAATCTGCTTGCAATGTGGTAGACCTGGATTTGACCCCTGGGTTGGGAGATCCTCTCAAGGAGGGCATGGCAACCCACTCCACTGTTCTTGCCTGGAGAATCCCCACGGTCAGAGGAGCCTAGTGGGCTGCAGTCCATGAGGTCGCAAAGAGTTGGACATGACTGAGTGGCTAACCACACACGCACGTTGCAATGTAATGAACTGAACCAGCCAAAAGACAATTATAAGGTCTATAAAAAGCAGAGCAATTAGGGTAATGTGGTCCAGTTATAGAGGACAATTTGAAAGTTAGTAAAGGAACTTCTTTCCATTTCTTGATTTGCTTTTGTAATTTGTATGTATACTTTTATTTGGAGATAACTTTAGAAGTCTAAATTGGAGGTCTTTAGTGAATGTGAGACTTGGGCCCATGGTCAAACTGCCACCACCCACTGTACCCCCAGGGGTTGTCTTTCATCTTACACACCTGCAACTTGCACCTTCTACGTGCCAGGTTCTCTCTCCTACACCTTACAACATTACCTTGAATACTTACAACAACCTGCAAAAAAGGTGCCGTGGTTAGAGAACGAAAGGATGACTGCTAAGTCTACCCTAAATTCCTCTCAGCAATAATGTCCTCTGAGGGGTGGGGTGATGGATGTTTTGGACAGAAAAGATAATAAATAGAGGAAAGCACTGATGAGAAATGAATCCCCTGTTGCCTGTCTACATACAATTAAGCAATGCTCACTAGCTTGGCATCCAGACGAAACTAGAAAGCTCTTTTTCAGGAACCAATTGTTTGCCTCTGTGTATGCTAGACTGCTCCAAACTAGAGACATTTAAAAAATTATTATCTGGAGGAGCAGGAGGAAAACTATAGCTGGGGCCTTCCATGAGAGTGCCACCTCTTCATTGCAAATTACTCACTTCTAACCCTGCATTAGGCGGATGCTGCTTTGCCAACTGCCTTCTCAGCCTCTTATTCTCCTCCATGTATATGCCCCTTATGCCTGTAAAGTTGGGTTTTGTTTTGTGACTGTGTAAATCAGAGCCTGGAGAGTTTCTTTTTTCTCTGTGGTTGGAACACAGTGAGACATTCTCCACAATCCAGCACTTGACACACTTCAGCACTGTGTGGGCAGAAAACAGGGCAGAGGGAACTCTTAAATACACTTTTCACCTGGTTTAAACAAGAGCTTTGATTTCCCTTTCTTTTAATCCTTATGAGGCTTGAAGTGAAAACAGAATTCAAAGAGTTGTTTTATTAAAAAAAACCCTGTAATAAGATGCTTGGATTTTAACACTTAAAATTATGGCTGAAATGACCCCACAGCACTTCTGGAAGATGGCAGAATTCTGGGTGGTCTTTCAGCTTGGGCAGATTTTCTGTTCTTTTCTAATGCACCTCTGCATGTTGGCTAATTATAAAAGGGAACCAAGATATTTTCTTTGAAAAACTGGAGCTGGTTGGGAAAAGTTTCTCCTCTAACACATTCATTCAGCCAGCACTATACTGCACTTCTACTGTGTGCTGTGCAAAGACAAAGTCCTGGTTCTTCAGTGGCTGGAAGTCAAGGGGAGGTATGACAAAGTGAACACGTGCAATAGGTGGCCTGCTGCATCTTGAAGGACAGGCAGTACTAGGTGAAAAAGAGTGAGTAGGGTTTTCTTTATAAAAGAGTTCCATTTTTAAAGTCTTTTATTGAATTTGTTACAATATTGTTTCTATGTTGTTTTGTATGTTTTTTACTTTTTTGGCTGCAAGGCATGTGGTATCTTAGGTCCCTGACCAGAAATCAAACCTATACACCCCGCATTGGAATGCAAAGTCTTAACCACTGGACTGTCAGGGAAGTCCTTAGACTTTATTACTTAGAGCAGTTTTCCGTTCACAGCAAAATGAGCATAAGGTACAGAGATTTCCAATATGCTCCCTGTCCCCACATACATAAACCTTCCCTGTTATCAATATTTCCCACCAGAAGTACTGCATCTGTTATAATCCGTGAACCTGTATTACTGCTTTCAAATTGTGGTGGTAGAGAAGACTCTTGAGAGTCTCTTGGACAGCAAAGAGGTCAAACCAGTCAATCGTAAAGGAAATCAACCCTGAATACTCATTGGAAGGACTGATGCTGAAGGTGAAGCTCCAATACTCTGGCCACCTGATGTGAAGATCCAACTCTTTGGAAAACACCCTGATGGTGGGAAAGATTGAGGAGGGTAGGAGGAGAAGCAGGCAACAGAGAATGAGATGGTTGGACAGCATCGCCTATTCAATGGACATGAACTTGGGCAAACCCCTGGTGTGTGCAGTCCATGTGGTCGCAAAGAGTTGGATATGACTTGGCGATTGAACAGCAACGCCAGCATGAACCTACACTGACACATCATTATCACCCAATGTCCATAGTGTACTTTAGGGTTCATACTTGCTGGTGTATATTCTATGGGTTTAGATGAATGTATTCATCATCATAGTGTAATACGAAGTAATTTCACTGCCCTAAAAATCCCCTGTGCTTTGCTCTGCCCTCACATCCAGCATGGAAGCCAGTGATCCTTTCACTGCTTTCACAGTTTTGCATTTTCCAGGATGCCATATATAGTTGGAATCATGCAATATGTAGTCTTCAGAATGGCTTCTGTCACTTAGTAATATGCATTTAAAGTTCTTCTGGGTCTTTTCACAGCCTCATAAATCATTTCTTTTTGGCACTCAATATTTTATTATCTGAATATGCCACAACTTATTTATCCATTCACCTAACGAACATCTTGGTTGTTTCCAAGTTGGGCAGCAATAGGTATTTTAATAAGATAGACTAGAACTTGGAGAAGGCAATGGCAACCCATTCCAGTACTATTGCCTGGAAAATTCCATGGACAGAGGAGCCTGGTGGGCTGCAGTCCATGGGATCGCTAAGAGTTGGACACGACTGAGCGACTTCACTTTCACTTTTCACTTTCATGCATGGAAAAGGAAATGGCAACCCACTCCAGTGTTCTTGCCTGGAGAATCCCAGGGACAGGGGAGCCTGGTGGGCTGCAGTCTATGGGGTCGCACAGAGTCAGACATGACTGAAGTGATTTAATAGCAGGAGCAGCAGCAGAACTTGGAAAGGTACAGTGATGAGGGCAAGGTCCTTTGGAAACCTGTGCGTGGCATATAGAGTGGTGTGTGGAGCTGACAGAGAAGAGTCAGCCTTCATTCTGGAGGCTCATTCCAAAACCACAGTGTGGATCCTATTACTCTGGTGACACTTCTGTCCTTACACTGTGTCACCTCGTATGTCTTGCGTGGAGATAGATATGTAATATCCTACTTAGGATTCACTAATCTATCTAGTTAATTTTATAATCTTACTGAAAAGCCCTTCTACTAGGGTGACTTTAAGTTATGGATTATGTTATAAACATCAAGTCAAGGGAAACAGTAACTTGTGGGTTTGAGTACAGTTTGGCCTTCTTATGACTCAAAGAATTCTGTGGTTTTGGTTCCTGGTGACTGTTCCATTGCACATTTTGGACAGGAGCCCAGCTTTGGAGATTGGCAGTGGTGGTGGTAATCTGTCCAATTTAGCTGAATGCTGATGAGCCACCCTTTATTTAGAAATAAACTAAATAATAAACAAGTCACTCTGAAAGCATAGTCTATAGCCTCATGAACAGGAAAACAATGATTATTCCTGTTCAATGCTTTATGAACTAAGTGAGGTTTACATGATAGATGTAATTTTGCCTTTAGCATTCTATGATCAATAAGATCAATATTTCACTTGAAGAATCTAAAGGTAGCTGTTTTTCTCCCTGGCAGACTTTATTTTGTCTCTTAATGTAACAAACATTAGTTTATCTTGTAATATTCTCTCTCAAACACACTTCATTTATTGGTGAACTCCATCAGTGATGGTGTTTCTGAGGCAGTCAGGTCCTCATAGCTTGGAGAGTATTTTGTTTCATTTGTGAAAACACTCTGATCCAGAGGGGAAGTGTTGGGGGTGGGGGAGGGATAGATTGAAAGTTTGGGACTGAAATATACACAATGCTATATTTAAAATAGATATTCAACAAAGACCTACTGTATAGCACAGGGAACTTTGCTCAATACTCTGTAATAACCTAAATAAAAGAATTTGAAAAAGTATAGATACATGTAGTTTATGTATAACTGAATCACTTTGCTATTTGTTTGAAACTAACACAATCGTTGATCAGCTATACTCCAATGTAAAAGGAAAATTAAAAAAAAAAGCACTTTGATAAGTATATGGCATTTTGTTAATGCTAACTATAATTATCCTATTTTTTACTTTGCCTTTTTTCAGAACAATGAAACAGTTCATTGTGAGGATATCTGTTTTATACTACTGAACCACTGATAAATCATATCATAATGATATTCAATCCTTTGATTCAATAATCCCAAACTCAGAGATGAATCCTAAATCAATAATTCTGCAGAAGTTAAAAAAAAATCTCTCTCCCCATTTCAGTTATTATGGTGTTATTTTAGTTAGCTAGTTGGAGGAAGCTCAACTAAAATAGGAAAGTGGAAACTATCTAAATATTTAATATTAGGGGATAATAACCACATATATTAATAACCAAATATATTTAGCCTTAATAACCAAATATATTTAGAAATGGGCTTCCCAGGTGATTCAGGGGTAAAGAATTCACCTGCCAAGGCGGGAGATGCAAGTTTGATGCCTGGGTCGGGAAGATCCCCTGGAGGAGGAAATGGCAACCCACTCCAGTATTCTTGCTGGGATAACACCATGAACAGAGGAGCCTGGAAGGCTACAGTCCATGCAGTTGCTAAGAGTTGGACATGACTAAAGTGGCTGAGCACACACACATTTGTAGAAATATTATCCTGAATTAACATGCTAGTTGATAAGGTTGGTATAGAAAGATGCTTACAATATATCATGTGAAAGAGCAGAATATGAACCGATCCATGTACAAAAGCATATAAAATAAACAAGCTTAAGGGAATGGAACTATGACATTAGAATTTGGAGGAGGTTAGGGAAATAGAATTTATTGTGCCACTCTTTTACGGAAATATTTCTTAATGTGAATATCTTATCAGTGACATTAAAATTAAAACCTTACAGGTCTTTAACGTAAAGAGTGCCATGAGATTTCATCCTAAGGAAAATTTGAAAAGAATTTCTCATGGGACCAACAAAAACATCACCATGTTGTTAGATGTTCTTTTGTTTACGACTGAAGGTTATTAATTCTTGCCCTCTAGTGGCTTACAGTTGGAAAGAGCCAATTTTGATTTAATTTTTTGGTTACTGTTGCTAATGTTTCTGTTTTTGAAGACAATGACATTTATTGTAAAATTACTGTTCATGTGGAGTGTTAACCTAAAAGCATATTATGATTAGTCCTGCCCACCCTAAACTTGTCCTTTGTAGCTCACAGTGATTTGTTTAAGTTTCATGAGGGCAGAGAGGAATTGGAGTTGGGAACCTTAGCTTTGCAAATGCAAAAAGCTGGATATTCTGAGATTCTGCTGCATACTAACTGGGTGACCTGGGGCACACTCATCACCTTGCTTTCTTCATCTACTACATGTGGGTAATAACAGTACTACTTCAGAGCATTTTTTGAATGATAAAACACTTATAAGAATGTATGGAGAAGGAAATAGCAACCCACTCCCAGTATCCTTGCCTAGGAAATGCCATGGACAGAGGCGGGCTACAGTCCATGGGATCGCAAAAGAGTCCGACACAACTTGGCGACTAGACAACAAAAAACAACGATTAGTGATGTTGAGCATTTCTCATGTACCTGTTGGCCATTTGAAAGTCTTTCTTGGAAAAATGTCTATTTCGTTTCTCTGCCTATTTTAAAATTGGACCTTTTTTTTTTTTTTTCTTTATTGAATTATGTCAGTTCTTTATCTATTTTTGGGTGTTAACCCCTTATCTGATACAGATTTTCCCCACTCTCTGAAAGCAGAGCTTTCCTATGAAACCTTCTGAAAGCCAAAACGGAGCAAAGTGCAGAAGTAGCGACCTTAGGACACACGTTGCTCGTAAATGTCCAGATAGATGGGGATAAAGCACAAATGCTCAGACATAGGGCAGAGCCATAGAGTGGGGTGCCGAGATGCTAGAGTGTAGCTCCTGGGGGAGGGGCCTGGTGACGCCATCTTGCTCTTGAGGTGACACTGCCCCTAGGACGTCTTCCTGCAAAACAAACACTGAACGCTGCCTCTGCTTTTTATCTTTTTCCATAAAAATGAAAAACTTGACTCCTTTCAGTTAGGAAAATCAGATACTAATGTAGGCCTTTTATAAAAGCAAAGTGGCTTAAAAATCACATAAAGCAAATCTTCAAAAAGTGGGGGAGGGGGGATCTATCCGTGGTTGTACAGATATTTCTCTCATTCTGTAGGTTGCCTTTCGTTTTGTTGATTGTTCCTTTTGCCGTGTGGGAACTTTTAAACTTGATGTAGCCCCACGTGTTGATTTTTTTCTCTTGCTTTTGCTTTAGGTGTCATATCCTAAAATTACTGCCAAGAGCAATGTTGAGAGGCTTCCTCCTTATATTTTCTGCTAGGAGTTTGACAGTTTCAGGTCTCACATTTAAGTCTGACTCCCTTCGAGTTGCTTTTTGTGTGTGATGTAAGATAAGGGGTTCGTTTCATTTTTCTGCTGTATTCAGTTTTCTTAACACCATTGGTTGAGGAGACAACACTTTCCCCATTATATGTTCTTGGCTCCCTTAACAAATACTATTTGACCGTATTATAAGATCTTAATTTTATCTATATCATTCATTCTGAGAATTCATGCAAGTCCTCTGGAATGTCTTGTGTAATTAAGAAGGGTAAGGAACTTTCCTGGTGGTCCAGTGGTTGAGACTCTGTGCTTCCACTGCAGGGGCCCAGGTTTGATCCCTGATCAGAGGACTAAGATCCCACATGGCACAGCCAAAAAAAGGGAAAGAAACAAAGTAGTGAATATTTATGGATGCACATTTCTTGCAACTTCATGTCGATAGGACTTTACTGGCTATCCTCCCCTCTCCTTGCAGCAATATAACTGCTGTGGAAACAGGACTAATATCTTTATGGGTCTCCGCAGACAGGGATCCCCATGAGAGTTGGGGATGAGAAGGCAGGGGACTAATGTACAACCGGAACTGTGGGCTTATTTGGCCATGTAGAGTCTTATTTACCTGAAGGCCTGAAAACTCCATTTTCCACTCCCGGAAGAAATGAGCTAGTCTTACCTTTAAGATTGCCACATGCTAGTTTTGATCCAGATACTCAGCTTTTGTGTCTTCTGATAAATACAATGTGTGAAATTTCTTTTAAAAAAAAAAAAAAAAAGAATGTACAGTGTAGCATGAGTGTGTGGGATGTAATTGGTATTATTATTTCTATTTTTCTAGTACTGATTCCACTGCTGTAGGTATTGATCTTGGTGCTGAGAATGAACATAGAAATAAAAAAAAAATGGGGATTTCCAACTGCTTAAGGAGATGTTTCCATGCAATAATAGTGAAAATACACAGTAATAAAATATACAGAATACTAAAGGGGTGATAAAACTATATGACATTACTCTGAAAATTTTTTCACATTTTATGTCTACATTATTGGGATGTACCTAATAATCAGTAGTGACTTACTTAATCATTGACAGTACCTTTTCATTTTTAGTGGCATATAAAATAATGGTGTATCTCATAACTGATGGTGTCTCAGATTCAATGAAATACAGTGGTAAGTGATGGTATGCAACATTTAAAACAATATTTACCATGGACCAGGTAAAGGGTGGGATGGATGCTTATAAAGCATTGTCAAACATAATCCTTACAAGCAATTCTATGAATTTGGAAAATGGAAAAACCACTGGAGAAATCTATGACTCAAGTCAGTGAGGTTATAAAGGACTGCTAAGGTCAGACTTGAGCTAACTTGCTAAAGAAGGAGAGGTGATTTGGATGAGCCCCAAGAAGAAGTATAGAGATTCCAGGAAGAGAGATCCTGCCAGTGTGATGTTCTGCTTAGAGAAATTGTGGTACGGTTACCTGTGTGGATACTCTGATTACTTATTCCTTACTGGGACCTCTCCCACCTTTATTGTATTCCTTTAAAGTGAGGGTCTGGTATAAGTCTGATTTATTCTCATCCATTTTGCTTTTGAATCTTAATTGCTTAAAGCAGAGTTTCTCAGTCTGAGCACTAGTGACAAAAGGGCAAGGTAATTCTTTGTTGTGGAGGCTTTGCTGTGAATTGTGGGTATTTAGCATGATCCCTGGCCTCTACCCGCCAGATGCTTCCCAGTTGCTAAATGTCCCCTTGGGGAGCAAAATCAGCCACAGTTGAGAACCGATTGTTTAAAGAAAAGATCATACCTGGTATTTTATTATTTTATTTTATACGTATGCATGCATGTGTGTGTGTGCATGTTAAGGAAGAACATTCACAAAGGTTAGGATTTTTTAAAAATAACTCTTTGATCTTGCTATGAATTCTTGCCAACGGACCACAATGACGCCATTGTATGTAAGTTTAACAAGCATCCGCTCACTTGCCTGTTTACTGTTAATTCTGAAGTGTGATAGAGGTAGGGAATTGGTCCCTGGGAAGCATTTTTTTCCTTTGAAATAATTTTAGATTGATAGAGGAGTCACAAAGATGGTACAGAATGTTCCTGTACATATGCCTCCCAATTTCGTCCTATATTGACATCATATAATCATGGTAGCTTTCCAATAAACCTTTGTTTCCTGCTCCAGAGTCCAATCTGGGATCAGTCATTGCATTTAAAGAGAGTGTAGTTTGCTTTTTTGTTTGTTTTTCATGAAAAGAATAGAATTTATTCTGAAAACTGCTGATTCTCAGATGCTGACAGTGAGCATCATTTTCTACATGCTCATGTTCAGTTGCTCAGGAGTGTCCAACTTTGTGACCCCACAGACAGTAACCCACCAGGCTCCTCTGTCTATGGGATTCTTCAGGCAGGAATACTGGAGTGGGTAGCCATTTCCTCCTTCGTTTTCTAAGTAGGATGCTTATCTGGAGTAACACTCACTGAGCTAAAAAGTTCCCTTATTTCTGCTTAAAATAGAAAGTGGAATTGACACTCTCCAAGGCAAAAATAGCTGTAATGGTACATAGTTTTTAAATCTCTGAAAAATAAATAGTCCAAAGATAGCTTTTGTCTTGATTCTCAGTCTAAGCCATCATTTCATAGTTTTTTAATAAATGCTAATGGAGTGGATCAAAGGTACAGTCCTAAACTGCTGTTTCATATTTAGGGCAAGCTGAATGGTTCTTTTCCATCTACTTGACAAATAAAACATGGACACAAAGCAACATGGAAAAGCTGTAATCTATTGAACTCAGTAAATGTGAGTTGTAAGTAATTGCAGTTCTTTCTTAGTCTCATTTGTGGCCCACCATTTCTCACTATATGATCCCTTAAAGTCAGCCTGATTCAGGGGCAGATCAATACTAGGGAAACCCTTTTGTCTTCTTTTAGGGCATAAAATTTAAAAGATGCTTAAGTCAATATTCCTTTTAATAATGTGTCTTAACGGAAATGCCTGGGTTCCCCCTTCTTGTTATATAATTAATTGAGCTGCCTGCCACCCACAAGGTATAGTCATTCTCTCCCATAATTCTCCTTTGGCCTAATTGCCATTCTGCTTTCAGTTCTATCTGTCTTTAGATATTTCTTCTTTTCCCCAACACTGTTGGGCATGCTTTGTACTTAGTTTTATCTTTCCGTGCTTTTGCTTCTAAATGTCAGCATAATTTTTCTGCCTTATAATATTGGAGATGTTATAACCATCCATCAGCCCAATAGAAGAGCAGAAAAGATTAGATATCATTTATCTGTATTGGTTGTTCATTGTAATGACCCAGTGGACAACATGAACAGATAATCTGTTGCTTTGATGGAAACTAATTATTCTTAAGCATGACAGCATCGAAATAGCTTTTGTGACACTGTTTTTAAAAATGACGGCTACCTAGTCATTATTAGTGCAAGCAGAAGTTTCAGTCGTGTTCTCTGATGATTTCCCTACATAAGCAACAAAACAGTTTGCATCTCTTATTACTGCTTTATGGGAAAATTTGACCTAAAGTTTAAGAACTTTAAAATTTCCATTGACAGTCAAAGATAAGCACCATTGTATAAAATTTTCTTAATGTGAAGAAAATTCCTTAATGTGAAATAGTCTAGTATTTCCTAGAGAAAAGTAAAAGTAGGATTAGAAGATAATTTTGCTGGAAAAGGTTACTTGATTTTTAGTTTGTTGCTAATGATTGGACTAACCATGGAATTAGAGGAGTAAAGTTGTCATCAATTAAAAATTCTTCTCTGATGGAATTTCTAAGTAAATAAAACATAGTTTAAGATGTGTATAAGAGACAGGGGTGATAAAACTATATGACATTACTCTGAAAATTTTTTCACATTTTATGTCTACATTATTGGGATGTACCTAATAATCAGTAGTGACTTACTTAATCATTGACAGTACCTTTTCATTTTTAGTGGCATATAAAATAATGGTGTATCTCATAACTGATGGTGTCTCAGATTCAATGAAATACAGTGGTAAGTGATGGTATGCAACATTTAAAACAATATTTACCATGGACCAGGTAAAGGGTGGGATGGATGCTTATAAAGCATTGTCAAACATAATCCTTACAAGCAATTCTATGAATTTGGAAAATGGAAAAACCACTGGAGAAATCTATGACTCAAGTCAGTGAGGTTATAAAGGACTGCTAAGGTCAGACTTGAGCTAACTTGCTAAAGAAGGAGAGGTGATTTGGATGAGCCCCAAGAAGAAGTATAGAGATTCCAGGAAGAGAGATCCTGCCAGTGTGATGTTCTGCTTAGAGAAATTGTGGTACGGTTACCTGTGTGGATACTCTGATTACTTATTCCTTACTGGGACCTCTCCCACCTTTATTGTATTCCTTTAAAGTGAGGGTCTGGTATAAGTCTGATTTATTCTCATCCATTTTGCTTTTGAATCTTAATTGCTTAAAGTAGAGTTTCTCAGTCTGAGCACTAGTGACAAAAGGGCAAGGTAATTCTTTGTTGTGGAGGCTTTGCTGTGAATTGTGGGTATTTAGCATGATCCCTGGCCTCTACCCGCCAGATGCTTCCCAGTTGCTAAATGTCCCCTTGGGGAGCAAAATCAGCCACAGTTGAGAACCGATTGTTTAAAGAAAAGATCATACCTGGTATTTTATTATTTTATTTTAGTACGTATGCATGCATGTGTGTGTGTGCATGTTAAGGAAGAACATTCACAAAGGTTAGGATTTTTTAAAAATAACTCTTTGATCTTGCTAATGGAATTTCTAAGTAAATAAAACATAGTTTATGGTTAATTCTTAAAATAACAAAATTTATCTGCACAAATAGGAGAGGAGGTTTTTATGTTTATGTGCAAACCTTAAAAAAATCAGTATACTGATGGATTTATATTTTTATGAAGTCTCTAAAATGCTATAGAAATTTAATCAATATTCTAAGATAGTATTTATATTACTGGCACCACTAATAACCAAATTAAGATTGGTATATTATTACCAGACCACAGCAGAGATATACTTTCACTACAGCCTTGGTTTGAGAACAGAAGCAAATTAAATAACTTCACAAGCCAGATGTTTCTTTTTCTTATAACAGGTTTTGCAAAAAGCTTTGGGGGTGCTTTAGATGTTGATAGACCATGGCTAGTACACTGAACACATTAAACAAGTTTATATTTATACAAGCTGTGCCGTGCTTAGTCGCCCCAGTCATGTCTGACTCTTTGTGACCCTCTGGACTGTAGCCTGCCAGGCTCCTCTATCCATGGGATTCTCCAAGCAGGAATACTGGAGTGAGTTGCCATTCCCTTCTGCAGGGGACCTTCCCAACCCAGGAATCGAGCCCAGGTCTCCTGTATTGTAGGCAGATTCTTTACCATCTGAGCCACCAGGGAAGCCCATTTATACAAGCTAACTTATTGTAAGAAAATTACTGCTGTAATAACAGTTCAACAATGCTGAAGTAGGTAGAATAAAGAGTCCTTCTACCTTCTACTAATTTTACTTTCCTCAACCCCTATTCCTTTCTTCAGAGGGTTGCTAATGATTTGGTGCCTATCTTTCCAAGCTTTTTTTTTATGCATTATGTACAGTATGTATACACACACACACACACCCTCAATGGACTGTTATGGATATTCCATAGAATGTTTTGCAACTTATTTTTTCACTTAAAATATGTTTTGAGTGTCTTTCCACACACACATATATATATGAATCTTCTTTTTAAAAACTGGACATGCCTATTTTTAACTATTATATCACTCTGTGAAATAGGGTTTGCTCTTTCATACTAGGCTGTATTTCAAGAAGTCTCCTTCAGAACAGTAGATACACTGGAGGAAAACCTCAGTTTGAGGCTCAGCTAGTTGAATGTCTGACTTGAGCTGACCCTTCTGACCATATCCGAAGAGGAAACTCATCCCATCCTCAGAAACAACCTGAGCTCCTGATTCTGCGCAGATCAGGTAGGAATCTGGCTCTGACATAAATAAGCAGGTCATCTCTCTGGGTGTCAGGTTTCCCATTTGAAAAATGGGAGCTTGGGTAGATTAGGCCTGATTTGGTCCCATCCCTGTCCAAATTTTATATCCTCTATCTTTGTTTCCTGAGCTAAAAGCTGCATTTTTGACAGGGGGTAATTCTTCTGGGATTAGTTATAATTGTGTGCTAGTGACAGACATTCAAAATGTTAAGTATGAACATTCAGGTCTATTTTTACCCATAGTGGGCATATGCTTCTGTCCTTGAATACACTGCTTGGGATGACCTTTGTCAGCATCAACGTGTGAAAATGCTAACCAACAGGGAGAGAAACAGACAGCCTGCTCCTTTTGTAGCCAGCTAGGAAAGTTGCATTGGAAGTCTTGTTACTACAACATGTTATTGAAATCCTCTAAAGATGATTCTAGTTAAACTCTTAACTATCATTTGGAAACTGTAGTTAATTTTAGAATCTACAATGTAGAGATGATGCTTATCAACAGATGTTGTTTTATCACATTTACTTTTAGAATAATGGGTTCAAATATCATACAAATAATAATATAAGCAGCTAACATTAATGACCTCCGCACTGTTCTAAGCTCTTTAAGACTGGGAAACTGAGACCGCGGGGAAACGTGAGGAAAGGATGAGTAATTTGTTCAAAGGCACAGAGCTGCAACTACGTTATGCAAACGGAATGTAAACTCCTATTCAGGGGAAGAAAGTGAGGAGTTAACTGAATAGTTACACAGTTATAAAATGACTTGAAGGCGGTAATAGATGTGGCCATTCAGTTCAGTTCAGTTCAGTCCAGTCGCTCAGTCATGTCCGACTCTTCGAGACCCCATGAATCGCAGCACGCCAGGCCTCCCTGTCCATCACCAACTCCCGGAGTTCACTCAGACTCACATCCATCGAGTCAGTGATGCCATCCAGCCATCTCATACTCTGTCGTCCCCTTTTCCTCCTGCCCCCAATCCTTCCCAGCATCAGGGTCTTTTCCAGCGAGTCAGCTCTTCACATGAGGTGGCCAAAGTACTGGAGTTTCAGCTTTAGCATCATTCCTTCCAAAGAAATCCCAGGGCTGATCTCCTTCAGAACGGACTGGTTGGATTTCCTTGCAGTCCAAGGGACTCTCAAGAGTCTTCTCCAACACCACAGTTCAAAAGCATCAATTCTTCAGCACTCAGCCTTCTTCACAGTCCAACTCTCACATCCATACATGACCACTGGAAAAACCTTAGCCTTGACTAGATGGACTTTTGTTGGCAAAGTGATGTCATGCTATCTAGGTTGGTCATAATTTTCCTTCCAAGAAGTAAGTGTCTTTTAATTTCACGGCTGCAATCACCATCTGCAGTGATTTTGGAGCCCCAAAAGTAAAGTCTGACACTGTTTCCCCATCTATTTCCCATGAAGTGATGGGACCAGACACCATGATCTCTGTTTTCTGAATGTTGAGCTTTAAGCCAACCTTTTCACTATCCTCTTTTACTTTCATCAAGAGGCTCTTTAGTTCTCCTTCCCTTTCTGCCATAACCCATCTATTTCCCATGAAGTGATGGGACCAGACACCATGATCTCTGTTTTCTGAATGTTGAGCTTTAAGCCAACCTTTTCACTCTCCTCTTTCAGAAACTTTCATCAAGAGGCTTTTAAGTTTCTCTTCACTTTCTGCCGTAAGGGTGGTGTCATCTGCATATCTGAGGTGATTGATATTTCTCCCGGCAATCTTGATTCCAGCTTGTGCTTCCTCCAGCCCAGTGTTTCTCATGATGTACTCTGCATAGAAGTTAAATAAGCAGGGTGACAATATACAGCCTTGACGTCCTCCTTTTCCTATTTGGAACCAGTCTGATTAGCAGAGGGCAAATGCTGGTGCTGCTCCCTTCTTATTAAGCCGTGAGGAGTCTTTACCTGAAAGTGGACCCCCAGTTTCTCAGGTACACTCACGGTGCTGCCTATTGCAGTCAGTCCTTTAAAAATGTATAAAACAAAGCAATTCCTTATGTTCTTTCTGCAGCTACGGATCGTTTGGGCTGACTTTGCAAAGCTCCTGCCCTGGTAGACAAGCCCTGGTGTTGGAATCTGCAAAGTTGATGATTAGTCGAAACCGTCTGGACCGCAGCCACAGGACATCTTGTAGCACAATCAAGCACCACTTCATCATGCCTGGTGACAGGAGTTTTCCCACTAAGTTTCCATCAGGAGTGAGGAGCCAGGGCCCAGCTCAGCAGCTAATTAGACAAGGCAAGGTACAAGGCTAGTACATGCCAACTTCAATAGACTGGAGTGGTGGATCTGTCAAAAGAATCTGTCTTGCCTTCTGTGCTTTATACCCATTACTGTACCTGGTTGAACATTAACACTCGGAAATCTGCTGATTTTCTCCAATATCCTGGCCCATGCAGAGAAGAAGCTGAAAAGGAACTGTATGTCTCTAAGGTAGTTCCATGGTTCATTATCTTGAAAAGCATCAATCTTCAACTAATTGTTAAAGAAGCACCGCAAGATGTAGAAATGTTGAAAGGATGGGTGGAAATGCAGTGTATGGACTTTTTAGTGTCTCTGCTACGATTTCCTCTCTTTCTTGTGATGTTAGTTTTGAAAAAAAAATAAAAGATTTTTTAAAAATGAAAAAGGTTTCCCTCTTGAGACAGAACTCAACAAATTGCAAGTATTTCCTCCTCTTTTGCTTCTGTGTCTCCTAAAAGATTAAGGCTTAAACAAAAATTGTAATTTTGTGTGTGTGTTTAACAAATTGCCAAATTATGAAGGCAGAAACTCTAGAAAGTTTATAAACACATATCTGAAATATAAAGATATATTAAAAATATTTAAATATTCAGCAGTAGAAGCAGAAACACAACAAAAAGTCAAATATTTTGTATTAGGTTGGGCCATATGCTTGACCACTGAAGCAAATAACACTATACAATATGTCAGCCCTAAAAGTGCCAATTATATGTATGTTGTGTATATGTGTTTCCATCAGAAAACCTCAAATAAGTCTCTACTTGCTGTGGTAAAAGCAGCATGTGTTGAACCTTGCAGACTTGTAGAATCATGTTGTTCAATCCTGTCACTTTAAGGATGAGAAAACTGAATTCCAGAGTGGACATACCTACTGCCAATACTCTTTGCTGCTGAGGCCCACTGCTTTTTCTACAATGCTATGCTTTCATGCTATAGGAATCTTGGGGTAGAACCTCTTTTTATAAGCTGAGATACTTGGGGCCACATCTACCCTGGAATCTCAAGGGCTAGAAACAATGGCTTCAAGGGACCACTCCAACCTTCTACTTATAGTCTGCCTGTAGAAAATATTTAATTGTGTATTTATGAGAGTGAGGTACTGTCATCTTCTGATTGAGTAATTTCAGGGGAAAAACATATTCAGAGCTGAGACATAATGTGCTGAGTTCATCTGCACACTGCTCTTCTGTGTAGTGGACCCTGCTAATCACAGGAAGAGTAGCAAAGTGGTTGAATAGGAAACCTTGATTTTCTGCTAACTAAAAAGAAATTAAAAGTAAAATAATATGATCATTCTCCCCACTCTGGAGCTAAAGAGCTATGTGACATGCATCCAAAAGCAGATCCCCGAATCTATGAGTATGACTGACAAAAGGTAAGCTACTATTTTGTTCATTTTCAACTTGGTGAATAAAATTTCCAATCACGTATAGTATTGTCAGAATTGCTAATGGATAGTAACAAAAAACATATTGAATGTGGAAACTGGAGACTTGGGTCCTAGATTCAGTTTCTTGACCAGGTAGCTAGGTCTCTGCTGCTGCTGCTGCTGCTGCTAAGTCGCTTCAGTCGTGTCCAACTCTGTGCGACCCCATAGACAGCAGCCCACCAGGCTCCGCCATCCCTGGGATTCTCCAGGCAAGAACACTGGAGTGGGTTGCCATTTCCTTCTCCAATACATGAGAGTGAAATCACTCAGTCGTGTCCGACTCTTAGCGACCCCATAGACTGTAGCCCACCAGGCTCCTCTGTCCATGGGATTCTCCTGGCAAGAGTACTGGAGTGGGGTGCCATTGCTGTCTCTGGCCACCCTTAAATATTGAATCTTTTTGGGTCTCAGTTCTTTCTGGTGTAAAATGAATGGATTGAAGTGAGCTTATGGTTAGAGCTATTTCCACATTTGAATGATCCTCTGATTTAACAGTTTCAGTATTACTGCTATGACATATTTTTTGCTCTCATTGTTTAATTAACTTGTTCCTGGGTATCTGGGGTTCGACTCAATGTGGGCCAGTTGGTACTGGTACATTTCATGTCCATGGATGTGACTCCTCACAAAAACAGATTTTCTTTGAATAAAAAGTGTTACTCACAGCAGAGATTGCACATAGATAAAGGCACACCAGTTGCTACAATTGAAAGAAAAATCTCAAAATGTATGTCCTATTCACTATTAACCTCATTTAGGAAGCAGAAGTAAGCAAATGCTATCTTTGCTCATCCCAAAGTTGTGTACTGAATTTAGATTTAGTCAAAAGTGAGGGCTGTGCACAAAGGATGAGGGCTCAGTGAGTGATATGGAGAGATAAGGGTAGTAAAAACTATGGAGCCAACCTCACTGTGACCTCAGGACCTGAACACACAGGGTATACACAGGTTTTTTGGTTTTGTTGTTTATTTGGGTTTTTTTTTTTTGGGACCACACGGTATTACCTGGAACAGGGTTTCTTAAGAAAAGTAAAACAAACAACAACAATAGCAACAACAAAAAAAATCCAGACTAAGTTGCCAATTTGGGAAAAGTCCAGATATCTGGTTTCTCCTGAAACCTCCGTTTGGCAGCCCTGGGTCCTGAAATGCAGCACGTCAGCAAGTGGCTGGAGGTGTGCAACGGCTGCCTCTTTCCTATGGGCTGATCGTCTTCCTATTTTGCCCATGATTCTCTACTGCCAACCCTGAGGCCTAGTATCAGTTGTCATTTACCATGTTTCTTGGAATGTTATTTTCAGACAGTAAAGTTAAAAAATAAAATCTATTCTTTATATCCATGTTAATATCATTTAAAGAGTACAGGACTTCCCTGGTGGTTCAGTGGTTAAGAATCTGCCTGCCAATGCAGGGGACATGGACCAGGAAGATCCCACATGCCCCGGGCCAGCTAAACCTGGGCACCACAACGATTGAACCTGTCTCCTAGAGCCCGAGAGCTGCACCTCTGAAGCCCACATACTCCAGAGCCTGTGCTTCACAACAGGAAAAGCTACAACAGTGAGAAGCCTGCACACCGCAACTTGAAAGCAGCCCCTGCTGGCCAGTAGAGAAAGCCCGTGTGCAGCAACAGAGACCCAGCACAGTAAAAAATAATACTAAATCTAGGCTAAGTGGGATGTGTGCTTCTTATACCCTCTCTGCTTTATATCTTATGTTATATGCCTCTCTCCTGCAAATAACTGAATTTTCAAGCCGTGTTCTAACTTAAGCTCTGTCTTTGACAAAAGCAGCAAAGGAGAGAAAAAAAATCCAGCTGAATTAGAGAAGCACAGAGTGTAGAATATTAGCTGAAATCCTCTTCCCCATTGAAATATATGTTTGATTGGATTTTGTGATTCCTTAACCAGTTTAAAGCAGTCAGGGCTAGAGTTTTGGAGATCTCCCCTATTTTGTGCCTGCCCTGGTAGCTCAGATGGTAAAGCGTCTGTCTACAGTGTGAGAGACCTGGGTCTGATCTCTGGGTTGGGAAGATTCCCTGGAGAAGAAAATGGCAACCCACTCCAGTACTCTTGCCTTGAAAATCCCATGAACGGAGGAGCTTGGTGCAGGCTACTATCCACGGGGTCGCAAAGAGTCAGGCACGACTGAGTGACTTCACCTTTCCTATTTTGTAGGTGAGAGCTGGGAAAGAAAGTACAGGCAGGAGGCAAGCAAGGCACTGATCGGGGAGTGGAGACTCTTCCTCTGGCCTCTCTTGCCTGGGAGCCAGCTCACTAAGGATGCCAAGGAATGCCCTTGTGGTAAATTTGCCAGAGCAGCTACTGTCCACAGTTCAGCTTGCTCTAATTATTTGTGGTTCCCACTTTAACCTGGAAATCTCTCCAGATACATACTTTGGGGTTTGAGGTTTGCTGTCTCAAATTCTGAAGGGCTTGGGAAAACTTGGAAAGACTGCTGCAAGGAACTTTTATTAGTTACTTCTTAGACTAGATCCACGGTACCTGATCACTCAGGCACTGAGTGATCAGCTTAATAGTGAATCTAATTAAATACCAAGTCTTGAGCTATCCTCTTGTTCTTGTGTGACCTTATTTCTCTCACCTTTTATGTTCCGCAGTTCTTTAATTAACGAGATTATGAAAATTTCAAAGGAACCACACACATGTGGCACCCTTAAAATGCTAGTATAGGCATGAAATTAGATTATGAAATTGGGAATAAAGACAAGTCATAGCATTTAAATTTAACTTAAAGTGAAGTTTTCATCGATTTTATTTTCAGTTGCTCCCTTATTCCCTCAAGAGAAAACAAAATCTGGAGACAGCAGGGATGAAATTGTTAAATGACTGTAGAAATTGGTTCGTTTTCTGGGACTCCTTTAGGGACATGGAAACACAGTTTTTGTGTGAGCACATCCTGGTGGGAATTTGATGGAATATTTAGGTAGGAAAAAGTCAAGCTCAAGATTCAGATGAACATGCCGACACTACAATATTCACCCAGTGCTTAGCCCTCTCTGGTTGGGAAACGACATGAGAACACTCTTTGTTTTTATATTCCAGTTCATTACTGGTGGGACCTTAGCCAACAAGAAAATGCTGTCCGAACAGCTTCAGAATTCAGACAAAGAATCACGTCAGTTCTTATTTTAGACGAACTGGTTCTGCCGTTCCTCTTTCAGAGAAGTACAGTGGGTTTCCCCCGGTGAGCCTAATTGAAAGGACTTGCTTCCACTTGAAAGACGCAGTAAATATCTGGCAAGTGAGGCGAGGTTGGAACTGTGTAGAAATCTTGGAAGAAACCAGGAGCCAGAGGCATAACTAACTAGATTCAGGGCCAGGGTCACTGGTTTCATCATGACTCCTCCATTCATCTGCCTTTGACCTGGGCTGTGACTTGATTATGTGTTTCCCTCTGTTCAATGGGAATGATGAGATGGTGAGTCACTTTTACCATTGAGACTATTATTTGTGAATAACTAAAAATCCCTTTGCAAGCAAGGGCTTCCACAGGAGCCCAATTTTGCTGAAACAGTTGGAAAAAATTGGTAGTGTACACATTTCAAGGCAGTAATATAAACTGTAGATTTTGCTGTACAAGGAAATATATTCTTCAAGCTTCAGTACATCATTCCAGGATCACTGTGAACTTTTATTCATTTACTTTGCCACTCCACTCAGAATGTAGGATCTTAGTTCCCTGACCAGGGACTGAACCTGGGCCCCTGCAGTAGAAGCACAGAGTCCTAACCACTGGACTGCCAGCGAAGTTCCTGTCATTTTTGTTATTAAACGCATCCCATGGTAGAACAAGGGGTGCGGAAGCAGCAGGTAAGACCAAAAATAGTAAAAGAGATTTTCATCTACTCATTCACTCAACAAGTATTTATTGAACTCTTTCTATGATCTCTGCACTGGGTTGGAAATAGTAATTAAACACATATAGCCTTTGTCTTTATGAAGCTCATTGCCTAGTGAGGATAGAGAAAATGGCAGTAATAAATTCTAACCCCAGTAGGATGGGCAAGGAACCTCTTTTTACATCTCAGTATGAATTTTTACATCAGAAAACTGGCATTGGACATAACCCTAGAATTCATTCTAGGATTAAATGGAGTGCTTCATACAAAGTACTTAGCATGGTACCTGAGGACAATGACATATTTCTGGAAATAGAGAATATCTGTTTTTCACAAGCTTATTTGTAAAAAATCTAGGTCACTGGAGGAATTGTTATTAACTACTGGAAGACTTCCATTGACAGAGGTGTGAAAAAGAATACAGAATTAGGCAGTTTAGACTTGCACACAATTATAGCTTGACACACAATGTCAAAGAGGCACTCTGGTAGGCCTGAAAAAAAAAATGAAGAAAGGAGAGCTAGAGTCTAGTCTTGACTGTGTTACAATGTAACTGTGAAATCTGGAAAAACTCACTTTATGGGTTTCAGAATTTTCAGCTATTAAATGGATTGGTACTTGAATTTGTATCCTATTCCAGTTCTAAATTTGATGATTATCTATAACAAATACTATTAAAGTGTTAGTCACTCAGTCATGTCCAACTCTTTGCAACCCCATGGACTGTATGTAGCCCCCATGCTCCTCTGTCCATGGAATTCTCCAGGCAAGAATACTGCAATGGGTAGCCCTTCCCTTCTCCAGGGGATCTTCCTGACCCAGAGATCGAACCCAAGGCTCCTGCATTGCAGGCAGATTCTTTACTTCCTGAGCCACTTGGGAAGCCCCAAAATATTATTACAAGTAGTAGTCAAAATACTGTGCTAGTACTAATTTCTTTTAGGTGAGGATGAAGACATGGGCCACTGATAATGAACATCTTTTATATGTATAGAAGAAGATAATAACAGAAAAGAAAAAAAAATATTCCAGACTAAATTTTTGACAGAAAGATTAATATGTGTCTGTATATACATATTTAATAGTATTTCAGATTACCACTGATGGTGTTACTTAAGAAAATTGATAAGCAAATCAACTTAAAAAAATATTTTTTAGCAGTGGCATGTGGCATATGAGAACTTAGTTCCCTGACCAGGAATTGAACCCTGTATTGGAAGCATGGAGTCTTAATCACTGGACCACCAAGAAAATCCTTGATAAGCAAATCAGACCACTGATTAGGAATATGCTCAAGCATAGTGGAAAGTATGCATGGAATACTTAAGTAGCTGAAAACCACTCTTTTTAGAGAAGGCAGTCCTTGAATAAGATAGATCAGTGGTCCTCAAAGTGCAGTTCTTGCGCTTTAGCATCATTAATGACAGTAGCATTAGCATCACCTGGGAACTTGTTAGAAATATAAGTTATCAGGCTATATCTGTCCTATTTAAAAAACAAAACAAAACAAAACAAAACAAAACAAACTAAAAAACAACTGAGCGTGGGGCCCAGCAATCTGTTTAACAAACCCCTCAAGTGATTCTGATGCATGCTTACATTTGATACCCACAACCAATCCATTCTGAAGGAGATCAGCCCTGGGATCTCTTTGGAAGGAATGATGCTAAAGCTGAAACTCCAGTACTTTGGCCACCTCATGCAAAGAGCTGACTCATTGGAAAAGACTCTGATGCTGGCAGGGATTGGGGGCAGGAGGAGAAGGGGACGACAGAGGATGAGATGGCTGGATGGCATCACTGACACGATGGATGTGATTCTGAGTGAACTCCAGGAGTTGATGATGGACAGGGAGGCCTGGCATGCTGCGATTCATGGGGTCACAAAGAGTTGAACATGACTGAATGACTGAACTGAACTGAACTGAACTGAAAGAGACTCTTGTCCAGATAAGTACTAAAAACTGAATAAAGACTAGCAAGAAAAAAATGAGTTTTGGATTAATTAATTCCTTCATGTATTTATTAAGAATCTACTATAGGACTTGCCCGGTAGTCCAGTGGTTAAGAATCAGCCTGTCAATGCAAGAGACATGGGTTTGATCCCTGCTCTGGGAAGATCCACAAGCTGCGGAGCAGCTAAGTCAGTGCGCAAAACTACTGAGCCTGTGCTCTAGAGCCCAGGAACTGCAACTAGTGAGCCTATGCGCTGCTGCTACAAAAGCCCATACGCCCCAGAGCCAGTGCTCTGCAACAAAAGAAGCCACTGCAATGAGAACCCCAAGCATCACAACTTGAGAGCAGCCCCTGTTTGCTAACCTAGACAGAGACCTCATGCAAGAATGAAGACCCAGCCAAAAATTAATTAATAGAAATGAATATAAAAATCACTTTGCTTGACTGTGTAGGGAGGTAACAAGATATATACTCTGAAATAAAATGAAATGTCATGATTGACAACACAAGAGCCTAGTGAAAGAAAGGATTATCAAAAGTTAAATTCAGAAAGAGATCACCTCTCTGCCTCCTCTAACCAGTGATGAAAGCCTGAACATACCATCTTCATTCTCTGGATCATGGTTCCTTTAGCTGAACCAGAATCAGAGATTCATCCAGGAATTAGGAGGTGGTGGGCATATTGAAATCATCTACAAGGTTTTATTCAAAACAAGGAAATGTCTCCCCCACCTTGTCTTGAGAAAAGTACTATATCCTTTCCATGAGCTGGGATTGAGAGAACAACAGCAGAGAGAGGGAAAGGGGGCGTGGGGAAGAGAGAAAGAAAAGACAGCTGGACTTGGAGTCTGTCAGCTGACTCTGGCCAGGACCAGGTACGGTCTAGGAAAGCAAATTGGGTGGAGAATTGTGATGAAGAGTTTTAAAGGTTAGGTGGAATGATCTGGGGAATGGGGCCATTTGTAGACTGAAAAGTAGCCCTATAGACTCATTACTGGAGAAGTAGCCTCCCAGGGACCAAGTGCTTTGGCTGGATGGTTAATAGAAACAAGATCTGAATAATCACAGTGCTTCTCTTCCAAGGCTCCGATCTCCATTGTCTCTTTCACTCTCTTGGCTTCTCCGTGAGATAGGCGTGGGTGGGTGCTATTTCCCCATCTCATCGTAGAACAAGAACGCCAGGAAAGCCACTGCCTTTGATTGGAGCAAGCACCATCAGTAAACAAATATTTATTAAGTATCTGACATTGTTTTTTTTTAAAGGCAAATGTAGGGATGGTCCCTTCATTTAGTCCAAGAAAAACTCAGCAAAAAAAGGAAAATTAAGATTCTACTGCTTGTCTCATATCACTGGGAGGGGTAGTAGGGATATGGGCTGAGTACTTTTTTTTCTACTAAGCACAGTTCTCATCATGACACATTCCTGCCCTTCCAGGCAGTTCTTGCAGCCTGTCTGTGACCAGCTATGAGGAGAGGTTGTGGTAATGGGAGACCTCAGTTAACCAGGAAAATTGGTTAGATTAAGTTTTGTTATTAAACAAAGTCCAATCAGAAAAAAAAAGGTTTTGACTCTGCTGTTTAAATTAAAAAAAAAAACAAAACCAAAAAACAACCTGAAATAATAATGTAGTGTGTGTGCTCAGTTGTGTCTGACTCTTTGTGACCCCACGAACTGTAGCCCACCAAGCTCCTCTGTCCGTGGAATTTTCTAGGCAAGAACAGTGGAGTGAGTTGCCATTTCCTTCTCCGGGGGATCCTCCCACCCAGGGATGGAACCTGGATCTCCTGTGTCTCCTGCATTGGCAGGTAAATTCTTTACCGCTGCACCACCCAAGAAGCCTGAAACAAGAATAGTAAAAGAGTGCAGGCGTTTTATTTATTTTCTAATTAGAAGAAAATTGCTTTATAATGTTGTGTTGGTTTCTACCATACAACTCAAATCTGCCATAATTATACATATATTCCCTCCCTTTGCAAAGAGTTTTAAAACTGGGGATAGGCGATCATTGTTCTAGCCTTGCCTCTGCCATCCAGTGAATGCTATGATGTTTGACAAATACGTTAGGCTCTTTCTGACTCAACTATCTCTCTTGTAAAATGAAGGGGTAGTTCCAAATAATTTTTATGATTCCTTTGAGCGCTCTTTTATAGTTCTATGCTTTCTTTCTGATGACCAGGGACATCATCATTCCAATATGAGCTCATATCCGGGACTGCAGCATCAGACAGAGGAAGTGAAAGAGAATGGGTCCAAGTATGCCCCAGGAATAAGAAAGAAACTTAGTGTTAACTTTTTGGGGGAAAAACTTTGGTATCTGCTTGTTTTAATATATTTCAGTGTTTAATATACTTCACTATATTTGGTATAGGTTCATTATGATATATTTGTAAATCTAGTTATTTCAGAGTAGTAAGGTAGCAGATGATTTTAATTGGCTCCCCAGGTGGCGACAGTGGTAAAGACCCTACCTACCAGTGCAGGAGACTCAAGAGATGCAGGTTCGATCCCCAGGTCGGGAAGATCCCCTAGAAGAGGGCATGGCAATCCTTTCCAGTATTCTTGCCAGGAGAATCCCATGGACAAAGGAGCCTGGTAGACTAGTTCATAGGGTTGCAAAGATTTGGGCATGACTGAAGCAACTTAGCATACTTATTTGTTATAACTACACAGTGGACAAATACTGCTTGAGTAATAAGAAAAATAGTTACTAAAAAAATGAACATTGGTAAAATAGCATCATTGAGGTTAAAAGCTGAAAAAGTTTATATGTCTAGTTCAGTCCACTCACTTTCAGATTGGAAAACTGAGGCCCACAGAGATAAGTGACATGCTCAGACTCTGAACTTACAGAAGCGGCCTTGGGACTATTGACGAAGTTTCTAGTCTCTTAGCCCAGAAGTACTTCTTCTACTATAGTACACTTTCATCATGTTTTTCTATTTTCTCCTTGAAAAACAAAAAAGGTGACAAACAACAATAATCACTGGTCATTCTTGTAATTTAGCTTCTGCTTAGCCAAGCTCACATAACCCCCCTGGACAATCCAGCAGTGATGTCCTGCTCTCCGGGGGGACAGGGGTAGGGGGGCAGTGTATCAGAATCCAGGCTTCACCGATAGGCTGTGGCCAAAATTCATCTGCAGCAGTAAGGTGGGGTGGCCACCGTCTTGGTGTTTGTGTGTCTCTGCTTGCCAGTGAACATTATGTCATAATAGAGATCATTACTAACTTGTTCAAGAGACTAAACAGGACAGAGGAGCAAGGCAGAAAGGATACATGTGAGCCAAGGAGAAGAAGAGCAACGCCCTCGGCTTGTTTATCCAGAGACAGAAACACAGGGGATGCCAGTTAGCAGGGCCTGGGTGTGAAAACTCAACAGTCTCTTTATATCAGTTTCACTAATTATCCCACCCTAAATTCGGGCGATTTCAGAAAAAAGAGGGTCATTTCTGTCAACTTGGAGCTTCTTCTAGATAAAGAGTGACAGGAAAATGCCCTACAGAATGACAAGTGTTTGCAGGTGGATCTGATAGGGACCATCTTTACAAGGAGACCAAGTTAGCTGAAGACTTTTGGCTTATCCTGTGAACAAGGTTCCTCAGAAACAAGTCCATTTTTCTGATCCTCATAGGTAATCTTTATAAATAAATATTTCTTATGCTTTACATCTGCGTGGAAAATTTGCCTCCTACACAAGCCGCACCTTCCAGCCAGGTCCAAATCTCTCACTACCAATGTTATCATTATCCTTGGGAGCCCAGCTGCTTTGGGTTATGAGGATTTTTCGCAAATATGAACCGAAGGGAGCAAAACATAAAGCACTTCCATTTTTTTCCTTCCCATTTCCCCAAGTTAAATAACAGTTTATTCTGCAGGCTTTCAAATCACTCCCACAAAATTGGCAATCCAAGACAATCGACACATTCAGGCTAATCCACCCAGAAGTAAATACACTGTGGTGAAACTGTGACATTTGCAAAGACCATAGCTCCCCAATTACTGAAGAATTAACTAGGGATATAATGAGGGAGGGCCAAGTGTGATTCAGCCCAGAGGGAAGTAGTCTTGCCATCCTGTTTCTATCCTCAAGTGAAAACTTTCTATACATTTGAGAATTTAGAAGTGTGGCTCACTTTGACATCTGCTTTAAATAAAATTGTTACACCATATTGTTCTTGGTTTCAAGCTAACAGATGCCATAACACTCCTAAGAGGTTGCTGGCATAAAAATATTTCTCAAGTTAGCCACTATTGGAACCTGCTCCAACCCTTGCAGGGACATTTGTGTCATGAAACCACAGTCCATTGGGTCTAATATTTGTTGGATGTTCACTGAAAGAAAAAGGGCTTTAATCCATGTGATTATGCTGGATCCTGGAATAAGAATGAGCAACCTGGGTTTGAGCCTGAGACTTGCCCTGTTGCTAAATAATGGCACTAGGAAGAACCAATTTGTTCAGCATTGTACAAATTGCTTGAATTTTCAATTGTGTTTTTGCCTTACACTGACTCTGTGAGGTAAGGAAGTCACTAGCTAGTCATTCCTGTCTTATAGATGAAGCAGCCCAGGCTCAGAACGACTGTAGCTGCATGTTATCTCATAGCAGCCATTCCCATCATGTACCAAACAAACTCAGGTAGAGGTCCAGAGAAGGCAGGTGTTTCACCTGGCACCACACAGCAAGGCTGATGCAGGACGAGGCGTAATTAGTCTGGAATTTCCAGCCCGTTGCTCAGGTCACTGGACTATGCCGTCTCGGTGTGTCCAGCCTTGCCTGGGAGATGAGCGACCTCACATTTCATCCCCTAGGCCAGGAAACTGTTTCTGGGCCCTGATTGGGTCAAAGCGAGCATAACAACCATACCCAGGTAGTTGGGAGAGGAACTAAAACACTAATGATGTTCTTTGCAGTTGTAAGAGCATCTCCCGTCCCTATAAATGGACGGCTTGGGTAGACTACTCTGTAGTAATAATAAATAAAGACTTGAACCACTTTAATCTCTGATCCCAGTCCACCCACAGGCTTCAGGAAAATGCCTGACCAAGCAGACAAGTTCATAGATTTCAGCCTGTGTCCGATCAGGAAGGGAAGAACATTTCGGAGGCGTGGGCCCTCAGGGAGAAGGCCTAGTCCACTCCCAGACTGCTTCTAGATTGCACGCAGGCAGCCTGGAGTTACGGCACTGCTTTGTCTGGAGCGTTGGACAGTAAAATGCAATAGTAAGAAGTCAAGAGGAATATTCTCTCTTCCACTGGACACTTGAGAATAATGAAATAAATTTTATTGACATACTGTGTGCAGGACCAAATTCAAACATCTAACAAGTGGTACAAAACTTTACATTACAAACCTTCTACTCCCAAGATATGAACTTAAAATATAAATAATAGTTGGGGGGGGATCTATTTTCTTGAAGATGAGGCAAGAAGAGAAAGAAAGAGTTGAGAATTGTAGAATATAGTTACTGATGTTATAGTCGCTAAAAGCACCATTTATAAATCTGAACTTACTTGGTTTAGGAACAAAAGATGCTTTTTGTGTAACTTGGTTTTGTTTATAAAGTGATCGTGTTTTGTGTGTTCCTGGAGATTAAATCCAAAGTGAAAAATCTAGAAAGATATGGAATAAGAAATTCTCCCAGGAAAGTCTTTAGAAAGAAGTATCTTTTTCTGACTTATTTTGCTGTTTTACTCTAAGAACTTATAATTATATAATTCCTTTTTGTAGTTATTCATTGACTGTAACAGATTGCAGTGGATAAAAAATATGATTGTTGGGGGAAAAAAATAACAAAAAGATACATACACACAAAAAACAAACCAAAAAATCCCAGAGACTTTCTTAGACCTATCAAATTAAACCTACCTTGTCTTATTCATTTTCCTTCATTTCATATTTAGTTTTCTTCTACTTATTACTTGTCTAATGACTTAGTAATTCTGTGGCATTTTCCCCTAATATTTGACCTAAGTATCTATTCCCTTTAGTTGCCTTCAGGGGGACCTCTGTGTCCTTTTTGATTTTAAGCCTCTCATCTCCCCAGCAGAGAAGAGATAGTGGGGAGAGTCTTGGGCATCCTGGCCTTCAGCAAATTCACACTTGTCATGTATATAGGAGCTCCCTGGCTCCCTGCTCCCTGGTGTCCCTTTGGAGCTGTGGGAGGAGAAGAGAAGAAAAACTGGAACTTCACACTAGGATAAAAATTTAAACATTTGGTTTCTGGTGCTCATTAATGAATGGTATCTAATATTTAACTTGTCTATTGAGTAGATATGAGAAATAGGGGATTAAAAGAAAAAAGATAAAATGATTTAAATATAAAAGATGAGAAAAACAAAGGTGTCACATTTTATTAAATTAAAAACTTTGAATCTTGTGTGTATGTATTTTATCCCTCTTTGTAGACACATATGCTCATTTTTCCTTCAATATTGAATAAAATTTAGTATAATATGTCAAGCTCAAAGCTTTCTACTGAGGATTCAGAAATGAATGACACAGTCTTTGCAGTATTTGGGCCTGGCATTTCCAAACACTGTTTCATTTAATTTTTTTCAGTAATGTGCTAAGGTATATATCTTTATCCCTATTTCAGAGATGTAAAAATGGTCTTTGAAAATTTAAGCAACTTGCTTGAGGTCAAGTAGTAAGTAAATGGAGAACTCCCAAAGAATCTAAGGCAAGACTGTAATATTTTAGAAGTGGTCCAGAGAAGAGTAGTGAAGTGAAGAAGAAAGAGAACGTGGAAAGTGTGAATAGTAGAGGAACGGGAGAGCATGCCTATTGAGGCGGGGAAGCAAAGGCAGGACTGAACCTGGGGAGTCCTGTGTGAGTGTGTGTGTGGTGTGACAGGTAAGCATGGAGGTGGTGGGCGAGCGAACTTAGCTAAGCAAGCACTACTGTGAGCTTCGGTAAAGTCTTGAAAACCAGACCAACGAGTTTGAATCTGAAGTCAAATTTTGAATATGAGATTAAACTCTCCAGCCATTGGAGGATGGTAGGATTGGATTTTGATGGGGAAAATAAATTCTCAATGCAACCATATTATAAGTAGTGAGAAATGGGGTTGTTCATTGACTATTTCAAAGTCCATCTATAATCATCTCTTCCTAGATTCCTCTGCTGTTTAAATGAAACTGGTTTACTAAGGTCTGAACGAAACCTACATGCTTGAGAACTCCTCTTGGAAAGGATTTCAAAGATCTCACATAAAAGGTATCATATTGGTTGAATCTGGAAAAAAGAATCAGAAGATAGTCACTTAACAGAGATTTGCTGAGCATCTACAACATGTGAAGTTTTGTTCTAGACATGGTTGAGAACAAGACATATGTAGAAAAAAGTGTAACTAGACAAACAAGGAAATCTTGATACAGGATATCACAGCCACACAACAAGATACTTTCTGTTGCTATGAATTAATATGGGAAGTGGTCCATGAGATAGGAGAGAATTGATAAGTGTCAAAGGGTGTCATGTAGGTGGAATAGGGTACTGACCAGGGCTATCTGTTTAAGTTAGAACCAGTGGAAAGATGTAAACGACACTCTTTTGTAAACTTAAATTCTCTGTATTTTACAGAAAGAAAAATTGATAAAGATGAAGATTATCCTGATGAAATGGATGATGATATTGAGGATAACTGGGAAATAATGAGCCTGGCTAGTAACTGTTCTTTTTTTTTTTTTTTTTTTAAGCACAGAGAGCCTGAAAACTGACAGTATCTGAAGGACATTAAGCTGGTTGCAAACCAATATTTCATTTACCACAAATATTTTTCATGTTAATAAACTTTGGCTAGTAGGATTCCTTGGGGCAGGGAGTATATATCCTGAAAAGAATATTGAAAAATTAGAGAAACATTCTTATTGCTAATGATTTGGTCAACGGAGAGTGGGTAATAGACTTCATTTCTGTTTATTATTAGGCATAACATGTTTTATTCCTTAGAGTAGAAAATATGAGCTTTTGATATCACTGTTTAGTATAACTTAGTATAATTGACTCTTCTAGCCCTGTTTGAACTTAGTGATTTATCATTTTTCAAATTAGTAGGGACATGGTTAGGGTAATCTGAGTCTGTAATCAGTAAAACCTTCTAAATGCCTTCCACAATAATAGATTAGGCTGTCATTTGTGGTATCTATTATTTCTGTTATCATCTGAGCTTAGGATGTCAATTTAAGCTGATTAGTTTAATTTTTAAGGTGTTCCTCCTTGCTTCCGACAGTCATAGGAAGCATGGCCCACTTGATGCCTGCTGCCTTATTTGTTGAATTTGGCAGAAGTGACCCCCTTGTAAAAGACAAGATACTCAAGTGTCAAGCGCTTACAGGGTCATCCATCTTCTTCGGCCCTTCCACCCACTGGGGCTCGACCACATGCATCCACTGTTCAGGCCCCGTCTCTGCTTTCTCTTTGTCATTATGCTGTTGTCAATTCCGCCGTTTATTCAGTGATTAATCATCATTTGGAAGGTTCTGCTGGGAGTCAACAGAAAGGGGAGTATTCCTGCAGGTGGTTTCTCTCTGATTAGTCAGAAGTGATAATGACTTGCTGCTGGGGTTTTGTCATAAGGAAGGGAAGACAGTGAATTCTTTTTCCTTTGCAGAAATGCAATTGAATTTTATAAACCTGGGAAATAAACTTAATTGCACAAAGAACATTTGGGTGGGTCTTTTAAAAGTGTCCCCCTGAGACACTGTTTTCAGCTAAAGCACCTTTAGAATCACAACTTGCTTACAGTCTTACCATTATTAGTATTTTGCATTTAAGGCATTAAGATGCACGTTCGTGCCAACTTAAATGCCTAAAAATAACTATGTGGAAGATGAGCTATCTAATAGTGTATCAGCAATCACTTCTCACTGAAGTAATATATTTAATATTTTTGACAGCCACAAGATGGATAATGTTGGTATTTAACTTGGTGCAGTATTACACTTTTATGTTATTTATTTAGGAAAAAATATCTCTGCCAACAAAGATTTCAGTTGTAGAGTTTAAAGATGACTGCTTCCATTAAAAAAAAAAAGTGTTGAAAAGGATGGACATGCTAGAAAATTTTCCAAAGAGACTTGGGCTCTGTAGAAAGCAGGGGTGTCTTTTTTGTGGTGGCAAAGAGCAAGCAGTGAGGAAGTCAGCACACTTTTGACTGGTGGAGGGAAGTAAGAGGTCCAGGGAGGTGGGAGGAAGGTGGAGTGTCCTTCAGCCTGCTTCCAGCCCGACCAACCTCGCACCAATTTTTACGCATGAGATATCTCAGTGAGCAGGCAGAGTTTCCAGAACCAGAGGAACAAGTCCTTCAGTGGAGAATGAAAAAGAGTCTGAGTGTGTGTGAGCCTTTTTTTTTTTTTTTCACTTCTCAGCTGATCAGTGTGAGAAGAAGGATAAGTGGACTCAGAGAGAATTACCCATTTCATTCTGACTGCTGTAGGCAAATTATTCAGAGATTCCAGATTCTGCTCTATGGGTTTATTCCTCGTTTTCATCCTCTCCTAAAGTGGAGTTTCTCTCAACTGACATGTCTGCATAGAGGAGACTAAACATATTGAGATTCTAGAACCAAATACTTACTTAGAGTAACAAGTGATCTTTTTTGCACCCTCCCTCCCCTTTGCCACATTTTGCTGGTGACTGAAATTTTCCCTTCCATCTATGCTCTCTTGGTCTGAGGCTGAGCCTGGTTTTTGGAGCCCAGGAGCAATATCTGAAGGATTTCTGTGTAGGTGGAGTAAACAGTGGCCTGCTGGTGCACATGGTATGTGTGTGTGTGTGCATGTGTGTGTGTGTGCGTGTGCATGTGTCTGTGTGTGTGAAGTGGGGAAGAAGTTTCTTTGTATGTGTGTATAAAATGGGGAGGGTCCCTCCTCCAGGATACAGCTGTCTCTTGGGCATGGAACTTGGGCCAGTACTGGGGCGATTTGCAATTCACAGCCTCAGCCACTCACTTCTTGACAGGCTGGTTCTGAGAACTGGGAGCTGATGTTGCCTGACAGGGAACTCAACAAGAGTGACAGCGTGCTGAGCTGCCAGTCTGGGAGGTGGTACTGAGAGTCCTGTGCTGGAGGATGGGTTCTTGAAGAAAATGGGTCAAGAGTAGCCAGGTGTGTGAGGGGCAGGGGTAAGTTCAAGGAGCAGCCCAGATTCCTCTTCTGGGAAAACAGCAAAGTACTGAACACAAGCCTCTGTGTTCCCTCCTGACCTTCTAATCCCTCTTTCCCCATCTACCCCTTCTTGGAGACTTTCTCCACCCTTCTATGTATGAGGCTGATGATAGCTTGTGTGTGATCTGTCTCAGGTGGAGATTGCTTTTGACTGGACATCATGAACTGGAGTGGTGATTCCCAAAGTGTGGTCCCTTGACAGCAGTGCTGACATCACTTGGGAATCATTAGAAATGCAGTTTTAGAGCACTATACAAACCTACTGAAACAGAAACTGAGAGATGGGAGCTGGCAATCTATTATAACAAGCCCTCCAGGTATTTCGGATGTATGATATGGTTCAAGAATCACTGACATTAAGAGACCAAGCCATGATCCACTAGTATTTGGGTGCATTTGTCAAGGAGTTGAGGCAAAAGGGTACTAAGGAGCCCAGAACTTTAGCCAGAGTATTTCAACTTCGGAAAAGCAAACTGTTGAAAACTTGAGCAGATGTGGTTTCCCTTTGTTTTTTTCTAGTGCGCAGACTAGAATTTCTAATTGTTCTTCTGGAGTAGAACCATTGTCCTTTGTGAGCAATTATCCAAGGTGTGAATTAGGAAGAAAGGGGACTTGTACTGATTAAGACCTGGTAAGCAAATGGCGCTAATAAAGAGTATTCAGTTCAGTTCAGTTCAGTTCAGTCACTCAGTCGTGACTCTTCGCGACCCCATGAATTGCAGCACTCCAGGCTTCCCTGTCCATCACCGTCTCCCAGAGTTCACTCAGACTTAACATCCATCGAGTCTGCGATGCTATCCAGCCATCTCCTCCTCGGTCGTCCCCTTCTCCTCCTGCCCCCAATCCTTCCCAGCATCAGAGTCTTTTCCAATGAGTCAACTCTTCACATGAGGTGGCCAAAGTACTGGAGTTTCAGCTTTAGCATCATTCCTTCCAAAGAAATCCCAGGGTTGATCTCCTTCAGAGTGGACTGGTTGGATCTCCTTGCAGTCCAAGGGACTCTCAAGAGTATTAGGATATAGGAAATTTCCCATGGTTACCAAGCTGTTTTCACTCCAGACCCCTGCTTCAGGACTGACACCAAGGATCATTTGATGAAAGAATGGGACCTTCAGAAAATCAGATGTGTGTCCAAAGTAGTGGTTGGTACAGAGCAGGAGATCCTTAGCAGATTCTTATGGAACTGAAACCTCCTGTACTTCGAGAGTTTCTTTGTAACTCTTTATTTATGCATTTGTCTCAACCTTCTTGAACCTAATTTTATGGTTTATATAGGCTTTTGCAGTAACAAGTTGCAGATGAGGCAATACATTTACTACCCACAGTGTAAAGGAATGTGTCCTTTTATTTATCCTACAATGACCTCTTCCAAGTTTCAAGGGTGCTTATCTGAAATCTTAACTCTTGGGTTTGGGTGTTGATGCTTCCGACTTTGAGATAGTCTCTCTGTGATTGTGTAAAGATGAGTCAGTAGCATTGATCAGTGCTGCCACGCCTCACCAGGCAGGAAAACCTCCAAGGAGAGAAATGCCATCTGACTTCACACTGGGGCTGGGTTTACGTCTGCTAGGCTTGGTGGAGTTCTCCATCATGTGGTCACAAAGACCCCACTACATTCCTCCTGAATCAGTGCCTCAAATTTCACTGTGGACACTCATTATTTTTTGGCTAAAACATGTCCCGTGCAAGTATTTTCTCCTGCTGGATCTAACTTTCCTGAAAGCAAGGAGCATACATCCATCATTTTTTGTTAGCCCCTACTCCCTGTTGTAGAGCCTGAACTAGTGGATTTGCTATGACTCTTTATGCATATTTGTGTACATGTTTTCAGAGAGGGATAGCAAATTATTCATTGTAACTGAGTATGAATAGGTGTGAGGGGGGATGTGGCTCTATATTTGGAGGCAAACGACTGAAGCAGGCTCCTTTCCATCATGAAAGTTAAATCTAGCAGGGGAACAAACTTGTAAAGGAATTGCTTGACAGAGAGACATCAGTCTTCAGTGGCAGAAGTCTAAGCATCTCTGATCTGCCCAATTGATCTGGCCAAACAGGGGCGACTTTCCTCCTCCACTCCTCTATGTAACGTCTGAGAGGAATCTCATCTTAGAAAAAACTTTCGTTGTCACTGAAAACCAGAAAGAGCAGGACAGCATGGGTACTCTGGTGACTGGGAATAAAAGATGAGGATATGTTGAAATTAAGCTAACATTTATTGAGCATTTACTATGTACCAGGAACTCTTTAGTGTGCTTAATATTTACTAGTTTCTTTGATTCTCATTGTAACCTTATGAAGTTTTTTTTTTCTATCCCCATTTTGTAGATGACAAAACCAAAGTGCAGAACCATTAAATAACTTGCCAAAGGAGACCTAGTTAGTGAGTGGAAAGGCTGGAATTTAAGCTTAGACAATTTGGGACTTCTCTGATGGTCAGGAATCTGTCTGCCGATGCAGAGGACATGGGTTTGGTTTGACCCCTGGTCCAGGAAGATCCTGAATGCCAAAGGGCAACTGAGCCTGTGCACTGCAACTCCTGAACGCACGCGCGTGCCGCCGCTACTGAAGCCCAACGCCCCAGAGCCCGTGCTCTGCAGCAAAAGAAGCCACCCCAGTGAGAAGCCCACACACTGCAACTAGAGCATAGCGCCTGCTCACCACAACTAGGGAAAGCCCGAGTGCAGCAACGAACAGCCTGTACACCAGGGAAGACTCAGCGCAGACAAAAATGAATGAATAGGTTAAAAAACTCAAAACCAAACAGACAGTTCAATTTCAAAGCCTGGCTCTGAAACACTATGCTTTACTGCATCCCTGTAAGGGGAAAAGGGGCACAGAGAAGCAGGATAGGGTTGAAAATGAACTACTTCTGTTTTGTCATTTTTGCCAGAGATGGCCCAACACATCATGTAGTAGTTTTGCAGGGGATCAAGACTGGACATTTCTGGGATTCTGACAGGGAATGCATGGAACACATTCTCTATGAGAACTCACTTTGTCAGGTAGGTCACAGAAAAAGGGTTCTTTAGAGGGAGATCAGAAGCTTCTTTTCAACTCCTGCAGTGGTCCTCGCTTCTCCTGTTCACTTCTTCTTAATAATTTGATCAGTCCTCTGTGGAAAGCACTTAGTTGCTATGGCAATGAGTACTCTATAAATATTAATAGAATAAAGCCAAACACAATATCACCCTGTTAATGCAGAGGCTCACAGAATTAGCCTTGAACATTGTGCTCTAATGATGTGCCACTCCATCATTTTGTTTTAAATCCTGAGAACACGTGTTGCCTTGGACCTTGTAGTGGTAAGGAACAAAGATCTGGAGTAAAGGCTGTCACGCTATTCCGGAAGCCCTGATCCACCTCTTTCCAAGTGTTGTGTACATCATATACACTCACTGTTCCAAAGGTTTTAGGGAAACTTAAGAGAAACAATTGTTATTCTGGCTCCTTGATATTATCTTTGGAAACTTAACTCATGGGATTTCATCACTGAAGGCATACAGATTCATCTAATTTAGAGGAAAAAGGTATCTTAGTGATGGGTTTAACTAGGAGTCTTAAACGCAAATGTCTACAGAGTTGAGGTCAATAAAGTAAATGAGAAAGGCAGGCTTGCATAAAACAGTTGTGAGTGGTAGGCACTGTGGCATGTCCAGTGGAATCTTGGAATCTTATTCTAGATGCAGTGTGTATAGACATATTCCAGTTATGGAAATGCACACCACATATATGTTTGTGTATATATGGGGTTTCCCAGGTGCCACAGTGGTAAAGAATCCACCTGCCAATGAAGGAAATGAGAGAGACACAAGTTCAATCCCAGGGTTGGGAAGATCCCTAGAGTGGGAAGTGGCAACCCACTCCAGTATTCTTGCCTGGAAAGTTCCACAGACAGAGGAGCCTGGCGGGCTACAGTCCGTTTGGTCACAAAGACTAGTACTCGACCACGTGAGTGAGCACTCAGGCTCATATGAACATATAAGCTAGAAACCTGTAATATCTCTACATAAATATTAAATTATGGGGAATTTGCTAGATAGATTCAAATTTATATTCTATTATTTGTCAAAAAGAAACAAGAAAATATAGTCATTGAGACTCAACAGTCAGGTCTTCCGGTTTATCAAAATCTTGACTCTGAGAAGAAATACTATACCTTGATTTTCTAAGTGCATAGGACTCACTTATTTTCTTCATTACCTAACAGAATTTTCCCTAGTCAGTATTACTTTTTAAAATCAATTAGCCTTCTCAGGATGGTACAAGGTCTTTTCAAAGCTGCTATTCTTCTCACAGACAAATCAAAATATTGTGAATAAATCTTTAAATAGTAGCTGTCTAATTCCATGGTTTAAGTTCAGTCTTTAGCACAATTTAAGCATCCAGTGAAGGCTCAGTAGTGAGATCATATCTCTCAAATTTTCTAAGACTATCTTGGTTTCACTATTCCTTGTTTTCATAAAAACCAACTATATTTTCTACTTTGGGGTTCAGAAAACCTGGTGACTATATTGTTATCTTTTTTCCTCCAGCATCTTTTGAAGAAGATTTTTCTGTATGAGTAATCCACCCTGTTCATCTCTTAGTAGTTAAGTACCTAAAAAGGTAGTATTACTAAGTATTTGACATGTGAAGACTTACAGTTGTTACAATATGCAAGTTGTTTTCGGTTTTGCCTTCAGGCTCCAAGTGGAACTGAGTCACCATACATTAAAGTAATTTTATCTATAGGAACTGTTTCATCAAGGAAACAAATAAATTTGTCACCCCTTCTTTAATTTTTATAGTTCAAATAAATGTGGAGTTTGCATTTCTCCCAGGATAGAATCATTTATTGTTTTAGTTATCTTTTGCTCTGTATTAAATTATCCCAAAACTTAGTGGCTGAAAATAGCAACAAACATTTATTATCTCACTGTTTCTATGGGTCAGCAATTTTGAAAGTGGCTTGCTGAGATGGTTCTGGGTCAGGATTTCTCATGAGGTTAGAGTTAGATGTTGTCTAGGGTACCAGTCATGTGAAACCTTGACTGGGGTTGGAGGATTCAATTCCAAGATGGTTCAAAATGGAAAGTAAGTGCTAGCTGTAGGCGAGACTTAACTTCTTACCATAGGGGCCTCTCTACAAGGCTACTCAAGTGTTCACATGACGCTGTTACTGGCTTCTCCCAGATACGGTGATCTAAGAGACAATGAGACAGGAACTCAAACATCTTTTATGGATCTAGTCTCAGAAGTTATAAACCTTCAGTTACCCAGAAAACTAAAAATAGAACTACCATATGATTCAGCAATCCCACTCCTGGGCATATACTCAGACAAAACTATAATTCAAAAGGATACATGTACCCTTATGTTCGTAGCAGCACTATTTACAATAGCCAAGGCAGGGAAAAAACCTAAATGTCCATTAACTGATGAACAGATAAAGAAGATGTGGTATATATATACAATGGAATACTACTCGACATTAAGAATACTACTTGGCCATTAAAAAGAATAAAATAATACTATTTGCAGCAGAATGAATGCGACTAGAGATAATCATATTTTTTTGAGATAATCATATTAAGTGAGGTAGTCAGAATGAGGAAGACAAATACTATATGATATCACTTATAGGTAGAATCTAAAATATAGCACAAAAGAACCTATTTATAAAATAGAGACAGACTCACAGCATAGAGATCAGACTAGTGTTAGCCAAGGGGGAGGGGTGGAGGGAGAGAGATGGACTAGAAATTTAGGGTTGGTGCAAACTATTACATTTAGAATGAATAAACAAGGTACAAGGAAGTATATCTCATCTTCTGGAATAAACCATAATGGAAAGAATATAAAAAAATATCTGTGTGTGTAGCTGAGTCTCTTTGCTGTACAGCAGACATTGGTACAACATTATAAATAAATGGCACTTCAATTAAAACCAGTCATAATGTTTCATTTACACAATATCCTATTTTACATACAAGTCAGCCCTGTTCAGTGTGGGAGAGGACTGTACAAGGACATGAACACCAAGAGGTGAGAACTGGTGGCATCTTGGAGACTGACTTCCACAGATATTCATTTAACAATTCCTAATTGAATATTGTCAGTGTGACAGATAAGAAAAACCAAGTGTGGTTCTACCTTCATAGGGCCATAGAGGCTAGGAAAAGACACTAGCCATCAAAGACAATGAATGTTAAATAAATGTTGGTCATTTCAAGCAACAATATCTACTGAGAGTGAGCTGCATGGAAATGGTCAGTGACGGTTTCAAGGGCAAGTGTGAAGCTGCTGAAGTTGGAAGGATGGATGAGTGATTAGAAAAAAGAAGGCTCTTGTTCATCTTACTTCCCTTTTCTGAGCCACTAACCATTCCTAAAACAAAATACCAAATTATATCACCTGGGGTTTGTTGGTTCAAGCAAAGATGACATTTACTCTCCTTCGGAGACCGTTTTAAGAGTTCTACCTATACTGCTTCATTTACTCCCCACAACTTGAGAGATGGGTTATTTTTTTATCCCCGTTTCTCAAGTGAGAAAACTAAGGCACAGAGATGTTAAGTGATTTTGTAAGGTTACTCATGATGTAAGTGGTGAAGCCAGGGTTTTGACTCTAAAAGTCTGAAGAAAAAGAAAGCGAGTTATCTGGAGAATGCTGGAGTTCCTCCAAGGAGCCAAAGACAGATGAATAACAAGGGCTCTGGAAAACAAGTGTCGCAGTAGCGCTGGGAATCACGTTTGCAGGAATGTATAGACAAGTTCTTCAGGGTGAGACATAAATGAACTTACTTCATTGTCCTTGCTCTGAGTTCCCAAAAGAATCTGATTGGTCCACCTTGTGTCATGTGACCACTCCAGTGAAGGAGACAAGAGAGTCCTTAATTGTCAGTCTCCCAGAAAGTGAAGAAACAGAGAAGGGCTGACTTCAAGAAAGGTAGCCCAGAAAGATGCCTCGTTTTAAACCCAAATAATTCTCTATTTTTAAAAATTTGTACTTTAAAGAACATGAGAATCTGAGTCTTAAACACTATCCTATTTATTTTTAATTTCTTTATGCTGACAATGTTGTTGGAGATGATGATACCACATTTCAGAGGGAAAATAGCACAAATTGCCTTAGGCATTGAAATTGTCTTCTCAGAAAGGTACCAAATTTATCTTTGGGTTTCTGATGTGTTTGGGTTTCTAGTTTGCCTGAGATTTTCCAGAATGCTATCCTCTGGAAATGACCATTATCTCTTCCTGCTCAGAAACAATATGTATCTAGAATTTCCCAATAATTTTTTTTCATGATATTTCCCAATTTTTTTCCATAGTATATACCCATTTGTAATTATTATTTATTATTATCTATAATAATCTGTTTTGAAATGGAAACATCTCCATCACTAAACCAAAATCTTTACTAGCACTTATAAAATAAAATTTCTCAACCTCAGCACTACTGAAATGTTAGAAGGGATGCTGCTGCTGCTGCTGCTGCTGCTGCTGCTGCTGCTGCTAAGTCGCTTCAGTCGTGTCCGACTCTGTGCGACCCCACAGACGGCAGCCCACCAGGTTCCTCCGTCCATGGGATTTTCCAGGCAAGAGTACTGAGTGGGTGCCATTGCCTTGTCCGTTTAGAAGGGATAATTCTTTCTTATTGAGGTTTCTTTTTCAAATGCATTCCTGTGCATTTCCATATGTTTAGCAGTCCCCCTGGTCTCATCTCACTAGATGCTAGCTATTGTTGTTCAGTGGCTCAGTTGTTTCTGACTCTTTGCAACCCCATGGACTGCAGCATGCCAGGCTTCCCTGTCCTTCACCATCTCCTAGAATTTGCTCAAACTCATGTCCATTAAGTCAATGATGCCATCCAATCATCTCATCCTCTGTCGTCCCCTTCTCCTCCTGCCTTCAGTCTTTCCCAGCATCAGGGTCTTTCCAACAAGTCAGTTCTTTGCATCAGGTGGCCAAAGTATTGGAGCTTCAGCTTCAACATTAGTCTTTCCAATAAATATTTAGGGTTGATTGACTGGTTTGATCTCCTTGTAGTCCAAGGGACTCTCAAGAGTCTTCTCCAACACCACAGTTCAAAAGCATCAAAGAAGGCTCTCAGCCTTCTTCATGGTCCAACTTTCACATCCATACATGACAACTGGAGAAACCACAGATTTGACTATACGGACCTTTGTCAGCAAAGTGATGTCTCTGCTTTTAAGTATGCTGTCTAGGTTGGTCATAGATTTTCTTCCAAGAAGTGTGCATCTTTTAATTTCATGGCTGCAGTCACCATCTGCAGTGATTTTGGGGCCCAAGAAAATAAAGTCTGTCACTGAATTCAATTTTTCCCCATCTATTTGCCATGAATCACACTGCCCAGGTGTTTTATAAATCTTATAAATATGTCTGGGCTTCCTAAATAAATGTTTTGAAGAAGTTAATTAAGTGGAAAAGTCCTTAGATGTAAATGTGGTTCTAATCTTACCTTTGCCATCAGTCTAGCTTTGTGACCTTGGGCAGGTTGCCTAATTGCTGAGGCTCACTTAATTTATGAAATGGAAATGATTTTACCTGCTCCACAACTACCTTACAAGGATATTGAGGGTGTTAAGTGAAATAATGGATATAACTATATTTGACAATTTTATAAGCACTATACAAATGTAATATGCTGGCATTATCAACATTAAGAATAATAAATGGCTGCAGTCACCATCTGCAGTGATTTTGGGGCCCAAGAAAATAAAGTCTGTCACTGAATTCAATTTTTCCCCATCTATTTGCCATGAATCACACTGCCCAGGTGTTTTATAAATCTTATAAATATGTCTGGGCTTCCTAAATAAATGTTTTGAAGAAGTTAATTAAGTGGAAAAGTCCTTAGATGTAAATGTGGTTCTAATCTTACCTTTGCCATCAGTCTAGCTTTGTGACCTTGGGCAGGTTGCCTAATTGCTGAGGCTCACTTAATTTATGAAATGGAAATGATTTTACCTGCTCCACAACTACCTTACAAGGATATTGAGGGTGTTAAGTGAAATAATGGATATAACTATATTTGACAATTTTATAAGCACTATACAAATGTAATATGCTGGCATTATCAACATTAAGAATAATACAATAATATATAATAAATATATACTTCTTGGGGCTGTGTTTTTATATATCTTTATATCTGTAGAAACTACCACATGGCTAAATATCTGTAAGGAGCTTCACAAGTGGTAGTTGGTGATGCTGATATGAAGTATGAATCTCATTCATTATATAAACTTAACTCTGATTATATACCAGTTAATGAATAGTTGTAGAATCAAATTGAATTTCAGATAATCACCCAAGAAGTCTGTATTATTAGTTATGCACATGAATGCTGACACCTTGTGAAGCTATGAGATGTAAATATTCTATATGAAACATATTGGGGCTTCATATAGAATATTTATGGTGTCATGGATTTTTATTGACAACATTAAAGAATATTTTATTTTATACAGCAACACATTAAATAAGATGGAAATTCTAGTAAGATTTCACTCTGAAGTATATTAAGATAAAAAATAATGTGCACTTGGGCAGATTCATTTTCTTTTTTGTTTTTATTATAAAAGAAAGACACAAATTCTCCAGAATACAGTAAGAGATTAATCTGAAAGACTCGTCTTTCCTAGGTATTCCTTGAGTTTTAAAAATTGTTTTAACCAAGGTATAAACTCAGCTGACTAAAATTTGTTATTGCAAAACTCACAGTTGGTTTTGCCCTCCTGATATTGGCCTATTTCACAGTAATGCTAAAATTCAACACCATGGTAACAAATTTGTTTTACTAAAAATACTGAGATAACACAAATAAGACATTAAGCAAACTCATGCATTAGGTGAGTTGACCTTTCTTGAAAAATAAATGTTAAGGAAATATTTAAGGGAGTCCCTTTCCCTCCCTCACCTTAGGGTTCACTTCCAGTCAAATATTGCTTTTGCTTGAAAAGAATTAGGTTAATATCTGTTAAATGTGGCAGTAAATTTTTACTACATATAATTAAGTTGTAAAACTAAATGGACTTTATGGGTATAATTTCCAATACAAGCTTTTATATTTTTTAATGAAAAATAATTGACTAGCTCATTGTACTAAATACTATACTAGTAACAGAGCTTTGAAACTATTCAGTTTGTTTCTGAAAAATGAGAAATTTAGAATGAGATTCAAGTCCACTTAAAAAGAGTACACAATATTTAATTAATAGCACTGAAATTTTTCTCTACTTAAATTCAGATTCAGAGTACATTTACTGACCATCTTCTGTATTAGCTTCTTCAGGTGTACTCACTTAATCTTCTAACAACTGACTGCTTATATCTTCATTAGAAATAATAATCTGAGGCTCTTCAAGGTAAAGAAACTTGCCTAGAGTTACTAAGTTTTAACAGTGCTAAAATTAGGTCACCAGATTTCCTTACTGTGAAGTTGATACTCTTGTAAGTACACATAGTCAGGGTGCTGGGAATTTGGGTACCATTATGGTAGTCCAGGTTGGGCTTCCCTGGTGGCTTAAATGGTAACATCGTCTGCCTGCAATGCGGGAGACCGGGTTCGATCCCTGGGTGGGGAAGATCCCCTGGAGAAGGCAATGGCACCCCACTCCAGTACTCTTGCCTGGAAAATCCCATGGATGGAGGAGCCTGGTGGGCTGCAATACATGGGGTCGCTAAGAGTTGGACACAACTAAGAGTCAGACACGACTGAGCGACTTCACTTTCGCTTTCACTTTCATGGTAGTGCCAACTTTCCTGAGTCTAATGTGCGAAGATCTGTGGACCTCATGCTGGATTAGCTAGACATGCCTATAAACTCTAAACTTCTATAAAGTTTCCCTGAACTTGATAAAAATAACTATTACTCTTGGCATGCTTATTTGAAAATGGCTAATTTTTTATTTCAAGATGGTGGGCTGAATTCATAATTTTATTGGTTAAAATTGGTTAGTTACTTCCTGTATTATCTTTCAGAGGACAAGTATGAAATGCTCAGTGGTTGAGTCAAAGCTAAAACCTCACTTCAGTCATTCATTCATCTGCATGCTTCTAGTTACAAATACAAATCCATCTGGTTCTGTCAAAAGGTCCATTTGCAAAGAGGTATTAGACCTACACTATGATCAGAAATGGGTAGAAAATAGTTTTTTAAAGTAACCAAGAATTTTTTGTTGTTGTTAAAACTGGCTTAACCTATAGCATAAGCATACTAGGAGCTCTTAGACAGGGTTAAGGAGGAGGGTAAGGGCAGATAGGATGTAATGATTTGGCAAGCATTACTTTGCCGACTAAAGTCCGTCTAGTCAAGGCTATGGTTTTTCCATTGGTCATGTATGGATGTGAGAGTTGGACTGTGAAGAAGGCTGAGCACTGAAGAACTGAGTCCCTTGGACTGCAAGGAGATCCAACCAGTCCATTCTAAAGGAGATCAGCCCTGGGATTTCTTTGGAAGGATTGATGCTAAAGCTGAAACTCCAGTACTTTGGCCACCTCATGAGAAGAGTTGACTCATTGGAAAAGACTCTGATGCTGGGAGGGATTGAGGGCAGGAGGAGAAGGGGATGACAGAGGATGAGATGGCTGGATGGCATCACTGGCTTGATTGGCATGAGTCTGAGTGAACTCCAGGAGTTGGTGATGGACAGGGAGGCCTGGCGTGCTGTGATTCATGGGGTCGAAAAGAGTCAGACATGACTGAGTGACTGAACTGAACTGAATTGAAGGTGACACCATCACTTCAAATTCAAGAGAAATCTTGTCTAGGCAAAATCTAGTCCAATATAGCAAGAATTAGACATAGGGGTCAGGGCTGTGACAGAGTTTCTCAGCCAGTCCATGTCTCAGCATCTAGAAGACATCCCAGTGGAGTTAGGGAAGTCATATAGGTATTATTATTTGCTTATCCAATATTCTTTATGTCTTTCTTACTTGTAGATGGTGATATAAATGGATAATTATCTCTAATATGCATTTCCTCATCTTCAAGAATTAGAATTGCACCCAAATTAGCTGGTAATGGCCACCTAGAGTGTATTTCTCAGCCTCCTTTTCAGCAAAGTGTGCCCATGTGATTAAGATCTAGTTAATGGTATATAAGCAGAGAGATACATGGAACTGTCAGAAAGTGTCTTTAAGGTCTCCAGCTTCTCTTTCTTCTAGCTAGTTGCACTAAAGATATGAATGCTGAAAAGGGGGCATCTGTAGTGTGTTATGGACTGGATGTTTGTATCCCCTAAAATTCATATGTTGAAGCCCTAACTCTACTGTGATGGGATTAGAAGAGCTGACTTTGGAAGTTTTAGATAAGGTCATGAGGGTGGAGCTCCCATCCTGGGATTAGTGTTCTTATAATAAGAGGAAAAGAGATCAGAGCTCTCTTTTTCTGTATACACACAGAAGATCATGTGAGTGCATTGCAAGAAAATGACCACCTGCAAGTCAGGAAGAGGGCAGTCACCAAGAACCAAATCTGCTAGCAGCCTCCAGAACTCCTCTTGCTTCCCAGCCTCCAGAACTTTGAGAAATAAATGTCAGTTGGTTAAGCACCAGGTCCATGGTATTTTGGTATAGCAGCCCAAACTGATTAAGACAACATAGAAATCCCATGTTAAAGATGGTAGAACCAGAAGGTAAAAGGAACCTGAGATCCTGGTAATTGTGCAGCCATGAAACCAACCTTGGACCGCTTACATTAAGTAAACTTCATACACTAATATATTAACAAACCCCCTATATTATTGGGTGTAGCAATGCATTCAGTAATAAAGCTGTGTTTTCTAGCCTCCCTTGAAGCTGTATATGGCAATATGTCTAAGTTCTAGCCACCGAAATACAGTCAAGATTATGAAAGAATTCTGAAGTTTCACTGAAAGAAACAGCTGGAGAAAGGCCCTTGAGTATCCCTTCCTTTTCGCTTCCTGCTGTTTGAAATGTAAAAGCGATGGATGGAGTTGCAAGGACTCTTCCAGATCATGAGAATCTCTGAGGAGCAGAAAGATGAGTGTTCCTCTGTCTTTTCCAAGGTTCCCTGATGACTTTGTGAAGCCAATTAACCAGTACTGGACCACTTATGTTTAGACTTCTTTTACCCAAAGAACAAATTTTCTGGGTTTAAGTCACTTTATTCTGGTTCTCATTTGGCATTAATGGTAAAGAACCTGCCTGTCAACGTAGGACACATAAGAGACTCAAGTCTGATCTCTGGGTTGGTACGATTCCCTGGAGGAGGAGATGGTAACCCACTCCAGTATTCTTGCCTGGAAAACCCCATGGACAGAGGAGCCTGGTGGCCTACAATGTGTAGAGTTGTAAAGAGTTGGATGCAACTTAGAGATTTAGCATGCACACATTCTGGGTCTTCTATTAGGTGCAGCCAAATCTAATCCTATCTGATAGAGCAGTTCATTAGAGTTATTGAGAAGGTACAGGAAAAATGGGTCAAACCCAGAGACCTGGGACATGGGGCTTGTGTCTCATCTGGCTGAGAAACCGTAGCGGAAGTATCAGCTTCCTGGCCAACACCTCTGACCAGTCAGGGTCACTAATGGAGTTAGTTCCAGGTCAATGTATGAACCCTGATCACTGGTGGGGAGGAGCAGCTAGCATGCTTCCAGAGCAGGTACTCATGGCTTTGGCACAGCTGGGTCTGCAAGGGTCAGGCTTTTAGTGTCTGACATGGGCTGGACACAGGCAGAAACAGGCAGAGTTGACCTAACCCGTGCCTCTTTAAGACACAATTAAGGCAGAACAATATGCAGGATGTCTCTCTTCTCTAGGGTTGAAAGCAGCTGGATGACTCTCTAACATCCACACTTGCGAGACCCAGCTTTGCTCCTCTCTCTCTGTCATGTGCGGGCCAGCTGTGTCCTTACTGGTCCTCATTTCCCTGCATTGAGTTCATTTACTCCCATGGGATCAATCTGACTGTGAATACTCTGGACTCCAAAGTGTGGGAAAACTGAAGACACAAACAAGTGAAGCCTCAGCGCTCAGGGGCAGAGAGTAGTGTCTTGCCCTCGCTTGGTATCATATAAGACCTGGAATGTGGTCTTGTTGCAGTGACTTCACAGTCAGAGACACTTCTAGACAGTGACTCTGGGAGGGAGCCTGCTGCTAAGTAAGGAGGAGGAAGGTGTATGTGCTGGAGTTCAGAGGATCCTGGGCTCATATGAGAACTATCAGCTTTGAGCTTTTATTATCAATGAGGTAAGGTGGGTGGAAGCATGCTGTGAAATACAAAGTGCCCTACAGATTATTGTATTAATGGGGAGAAAAACAACAAAATCCCTGCATTCACCACTGTTCTGAGATGACGAGGTACTGACCGCCTTCATCCCGCCCAGAGACTGCAAGTTGCTCTTTTGCTACTTTCTTTCCATCTAGGCTGCCCTTGGGGTTTATTTTAACCAAAGTTCATGTAGGTTAACAAAAATGGGGGACTGAAACATTTAGAATGACTTGCCTCAGAACCTATTCCTTTCCAGGGGTGACCTGTTCAGAGTCCTATTGCAAACATAAAGGCCAGATCAGTACATCTTCAAAATCAACTATGCTAATGAGGCTCAGTTGCTCTGGAAGTATGCTCGTCGTGTCCTACTCTTTGTGATCCCAAAGACTGTAACCCACCTGGCTCCTCTGTCCATGGGATTTTCCATGCAAGAATACTGCTGTGGGTACCATTTCCTGCTACAGGGAATCTCTCTGACCCAGGGATTGAACCCACATCTCTTGCGCCCCCTGCACTGGCAGGCATGTTCTTTGCCATTAGCACCACCTGGGAATCCCCTAGGTGAGAGACCCTAATTACGCATGATACATATTAATCACATACCCCAAATAACATGCTATTTACTACTATTTACCTCCATTTCCAAATGTGTGTTCTATTATTAATAGGTGCTATGTGAAGAAACGGTATAGAATAATTTGGGAAAATGCTGGGTTAAGCAAAGTTGAGCTAGACAAGTATTACTAGATATATGTCAGTCTGGAAGAGGGTACTGTCTATATGTAAATCCTGAAGTGAGGGCCTTTATTGTGCTCTACAAGGAATCTGACAGGATAGATAATAATTTTCTCTGCCTCAGGCTTGTCTGTCTAGATGCTTCCTCTTAAGATGGTTCATCTGGGGAATGACACAAAGTCAAAGGAATAAATGAGATGATTCATAGCGGCCGTGGCAGTGCCTGAGACAGATTTTTCAAGTGTTTTTCTGTACTTAACATCCTTAGTTTTCCAGCCTTATGTATATTCTGGAGGCTACTTCATATCTCCTCTCTGACTCCCTTTTCTACTTATGATAGGCAGAGTCCATCCTGCTTCCTGCAGCCTCGGTCATTGAGTAATGCAAAACTTATGGGAGTTTCTTTACTGCTGGTCTGTCAGAACCTTAAAGTTTTAGTTTGCATTGGGATTCTCCAAAAGGCACCCAAGAGTGTGGCATTTTCCAAAAGTGTTTGCTCCAGAAGATCCATCTCCACACCCCTTTCCATCTCCCTGCCAACATCTCTTAGGGTTGGTGTTCCATGGAACACACTGGTGGAAATGCTGATTTAGCTAAATGAGAAGACATCTTGGTGGTCTTGTTACAAAAGAGTTAATTTCACTAAAAAAGGGAACAGTTTCCTTCCTGCTCCATGATAAATCCAGGTTATCATAACAGATTATGTCTTATCATGAATTCATAGTGAATTTTCTCTAGAGGACCATCACTGACCTCACATACACAGTCTTCTGTAACTATCCTCCAAGCTGGCAACAAGATCTGGGGACTATCGTAGATGCTTGTGGAGCACCTTAAAGTGCTTATAAAAGCCAAATATGTCTTACTTTTATGCTGTCCATTACATTTGCTAATGATTTAGGTCAACTGGGTAAGCAATGTGGTCATTGATAATTAATTTTGCTTTTCCTTATAGCCAATGACTTTAACCACTGGATCATTTGTATTTTTATACAACATGCAGTCTTCCAGGAATACACAGAAGCTTAATGGGTTTTATTATGTGCAATCCCTGATCCATGATTAACATGTGGTTTAATGAGTATAATTTCAAGAAAGCTTGAAACTTGAGGCCCCCTGTTGCTTCTACAAAGCCAGGCACTGGAATGAAAAGTTTGCCACACTAATGGGTTTTGAATGTTTTAAATGGAAGGTTATTCTCACATAAATGAGACTTTCCTTGAGAGCTTGTTAACAATGCTGATTTCTTTTCCAGTCCTAAATACTCTGATTCAGTAGGTCCATGGTGGGTGAGGCATGAGCTTTTCCAACAAATGTACCAAGAAAAGTTTTTAAATTTATTTATTTTAATTGGAAGATAATTACTTTACAATATTGTGATGGTTTGCACTGGGGCACACTTCTCAAAATAGTAGACTAGAGTTCTATTTTTTTTTTTTTTTTGAGGTTTATTGAGGGTCCAGGGAACTGGCTGCCCCAGCTGGGGAAGCTGGAAGCCAAGGGATTGTTCAGGGCACTTAAGCATGGTGTTTGTTTCTGGTTTCTTTAACTGTTTTCTCTTTCTGGAGAAACGTGTGGCCTCGCTAAAGCTGAATTTGAAAGGGAGGGTGGCTGTGGCTGATTCATGTCAATGTATGGCAAAACCAATACAGTATTGTAAAATAGAATAACGTATTAAATAAAAAAAATTAAAAAAAAAGAAAGGGAGAGTGGGCTGAATTGGGAGATTAGGATTGACATATATAACTACCATGAATAACACTGATAACTAGTGAGAACCTGCTGCATAGCACAGGGAGCTCAGCTTGATGCTCTGTGATGACCTAGTGTGGTGGGGTCGGGGGAAGTCAGAGGGAGGTACAAGAGGGAGGGGGTACATGTACACATGTCGCTGACTCACTGCATTATACAACAGAAGCTAACACAACATTGTCAAGCAACTATACTCCAACTAAAAAAAAAGAACCAGAGGTACTCAGTATTTGTAAACATTCCCTGAATGCACGCACCCAGCTTGCACGCACACAGTTTGTCTGGAATTCTAAGTAGAGAAGGCGATAGTGTAGCAAAAACTGGGCTTTCCGGGTTATATTAGATCTTACTTTCTGTAGATGCTCTTTCACCAACACCTGCCTGGGATCCTGCTGGTGGTTCTAAGAACCATAAGAAGATACACTGGAGCTGTGCTTGACCTGCCCCTGTCTCTGTGGCCTCCATTCTTCCAACAATTGTCTGCATCCTTGCCTAAGTACACCACAGACTTCACTCAATCTGATAGGTGGGTGGACATGTGTGTTCCTGAAATGCTATGGAGTGAAACGATGGCTGCTTTTATCTTACTCCAGTTTTCAACTGCTCCCATTGAAGTGTCGGGGGAAGGTGATGTTCAGTGATAAGATCATTTACTCAGTCCTCTAACAATTTCTGAGTACTTGGCTTTGCTTCTTTACCGGTGACTCTGGGTAGTTGTTTAACCTTTTAAATTTTCTAGGTTGAAAAATAGCATAATAATAACATTCCCCTTTCAAGGCTGTTAGGATTAAATGAGATAAGGTGAAGAATTTCACATCATTCCAGGCAGATGGGGCTCAAAAAGTGTTAACTGTCTCTCTTCTTTCTTCTCCTCTCTCTCTTTATCTCCTGATCTTCCTCCCTGTTTCCTACTCCTTTCTCCTAAGTAACAGGCAGCTCAAATTCTATTTAGGAAGGATGCTTAGGTTATGCAATCAGGTTGGAGGAGGCAGAGGAGTGGGCTAGAGAAATTGTCTTAATACATTTGTTCAGTGCAACTTCCCTTGAATAATGTGTTTATTTGAGATGGCTGAGAATGGGACAATGAATGTCCACAAGCTGTCCCTTGGTTCCACCAAGTACTATACCAAGGACTCTGGGAGATACGATGATGATGGAGACACTTTTTTTCCCTCAAGGAATACAAGTAAGGGAGACATTTGTGGTTTGATGAGCTACTCATATATAATGCAACTTACATTACTCAAGCTTCCCTGGTGGCTCAGACAGTAAAGAATCTGCCTACAAGGCAGGAGCCTTGGGTTTCATCCCTGGGTTGGGAAGATCCCCTGAAGGAGGGCGTGGCAACTCACTCCAGTACTCTTGCCTGGAAAACGCCATGAACAGAGGAGCCTGGTGGGCTACAGTCCGTGGTGTTGCAAAGAGTCAGACACGATTGGGTGACTAACACACACAGGTTACATTACTTATGTTAGAACAGAAATATCCATGGCTGTGGCAGCACAGAGGAGGGAGCAATTAATTCTTAGATAATGTGTTATCTCTAAGTCAGAATCAGAAAAAAAGGATCTGCCTGTCTGCTAAAAATAACAATCTGTCATGTGTATATTGCATCAAGTAGATTATTAGGGAGAATATCAACAAAGACAATATTGTATCCAGCAAAGCATATCTACAGACTCAGGAAGAAAGTGGTACTGGGAAGGATCTGAGGAGCTTCTTCCCTATAGCAGAGTTCTGATTTCACCCATAAACCTTGTTAAAGGAGTTCTGCTCTTATGCAGAAATAGTGATGGTGAAGTTGAGAGATACCAGGAGAAACCAGTGTTTTCCTTTAGTTGTAGGCAATAAATTGTGTGGGAAATGCCAATTTCAAAATTCCTTCTTCCTACATGATTCAATGTGAGTAAGACAGAATCATTGTTGTTGACTATAAAATCCATCTCAAAGACTCAAAAATCATTAATGTCCAATAATGCTGATTTGTTTTCTGTTAAATCTGAGTCTTGCAGGTTCTATAAGTCTTTCCTTTGGCAGAAAATTCAATAATTTGTTATCACTGAAGGTAAAAGTAGTCTCAAAAATGTTTAGTTTTGTTTGGGTGTTATATACTTTTAGTCCATATAATGCTAGCTGTGTCTCCATAATTCTCTCCTGCAGAATTAATTAAGTTTCTTGTTTCTTAAGTTTACTACTTGACTATGTTTTTGTTGGAGGTCTGCTGGGAATTCTCATTTATTTTTGGTCTTATGGGAAAATTTTCTATGTTAAAAATTGCAGAGTGGAAAACCATAGACTGATAATAATATTATATAGCAACAAGTTTTCTATCTTATTTTTAAAATGAAAACAATATTGGTAACCTCAAAACCTGACATGAGTTTTTAAAAAATGCTTCCTCAAAGTCTTCATCTGAAAAAAAAAAAAAAAGTGCTGATTTTCAGACACTAAGCTCATGTTAAAGTATTCTTTGTTGAACAACAAACACTATGCTGTTCAGCAGTCAAAAATCCCATGATATAATGATATTCACTGGGGAAAGCTCATGGAACACATATACATAAAAATATATGTATTTTTATGTATACATAAATTTCATTTTTAATGAAGGTATGTTTAGTCACTCAGTTTTGTCTCATGCTTTGCAATCCCATGGACTGTAGCTCACCAGGCTCCTCTGTCCATGGAATTCTCCAGGCAAGATTACTGGAATGGATAACCATTCCCTTTGCCAGGGAATCTTACTGACACAAGGATAGAACCCAGGTCTCCTGAATTGCAAGTGGCTTCTTTACCGTCTGAGCCACCAGGGAAGACCATTTTTAATGGACTCAAATACAAAAATAGAATGCAATCTTTTAGCATAAGAGAGTGTTCCAATTTGGATACAAAATTGAGTCTATTTAAATTTAGGAGATTTTTAAAGAGGGTTGACACAGAGGCTTCTTTGAGACAAACCCTGCTGGTTTTCATTTTGACTGATCAGACACACTCAGGCTAACCCAGGTGGGTTCCAGGTTGCTGATTTCCTTCTGTTTGTGCACTTTGAAATTAAGGACAGTTTTCAAGAAACAAGCAGATTTGAAAAACAGAAGAGGTAAAATCAGAGGGAGCCAATGGCACATTCTGATGTGTTACCAGTAACAATAAACGTCCCTAAAGGTCAGTCCTTGTCACTCAAGTCATTCCTCTTCAATATTATTTCTTTCCCCTAAATTCCCTAGGTTGTTCATTTTTGTACAACACGCCTCCTTCTTCCCTACTGGACACTAACAGATGAGGAATCCCAGCCCACAACTGGGCTGAGTCCATCAGATTTTCTCTCTTTAGATGAGAACAGAGGGACCTGGGAAAGAGAGTTGCAGATGCTTAACTGAAAGTTTTCTCAGGATTTGGGACTGTGGGAAGAGATATGTGTCTATATAATGTTGTGGAGTCATAAGGGAGCTGAGAAGCCTTGAGGAAGCAAAGAAGCTGCCCTGGCTTGAAAAGTCAACTCTTCTATCTCTGCGAGGATGCAAGGAGTGGGTAGGGGAGTCAATTTCTACTTCACAGTTCTGGTTCTGCGGTGGGGGGGTGGGGGAGGTCGGGTCCAGATGTCACTTCACTTGCTGTTTGCAGGTTCTGTGTACTTCCCTAATCCATACAAACACCTTGCTACATGTTTACCTGGTGTGACTACACTTCTGTTACTTGTGACTACAAAAGGCTGATCAGGATGGAAATCAGGTTAAAAGTGCTATGGTTCTCCTTTTAGAAAATTTTATACATGGTCATGACTTTTATAGCAGTGATTGCAGCATTAAATATGAAAGTGGGATTGGCCTTTTAAAACAGACAGAGAAAATTCCTTTCTATTGGAATTAAGGAGAAGTCGACTCATCCACTGACCTTTGAGTGTCGTTTGCTAAAAGCAAAACATGATATTTGCCCATATCAAGAAGTGTTAAGGGCCAACCCATTGCTTCATTGAGCCTGTAGCTAGGTTGAGGGAGACAAATATAACACCTCAAACAACCAGAGAATAATTCAACGCAGGTAATGAGTGCTAGCTAAATCACGGGGTGCTAACTAGATGGGCATTTGATCTGAAAAGAAGAGGTCGGAACAGACTGGAACCTCAGAAATGAGAGAGGTAAGAGGTGAGCTTCAAGAAAGGAGGGCTCAGTCTCTGGAATGGGTAGCTAAACTGGGGTGGAGGAGAGTTTCAGCAAGGGCAGGGAGGTAGGAAAGAGCCAAGAATGAGGATGCATGTGTGAGTGCTCAATGTCTCTGTAGATGGGGCCCCACCTGACCCCAAGCCTCTGGTCCACTGGGCAGACGAGACACACAGAGATGGAAATGCTTCCAAGACAGATGCAAGGCAAGACGTGGCCAGAAGTCAAAGATATGTCTTAAGAGTTATTTATGACTTGGAGGGAGTTTGAAAGAGAATGAATGTACTGAGAAATGATGGGCAGGAGAATGGTTTCAAAACAAGGCTGGTATAGCCAGTGGGTCAGATGATGAAAAGTGTGAACGCAGGCTTGCAGTGATATACAACCAAAGTTATTTTGGTAATGAAAGCATTTTCCTTCCTTCTTTCTTTTAAGCATTAGAACATTCAGTTCAGTTCAGTCACTCAGTCATGTCCGACTCTTTGCGACCCCATGGACTGCAGCACGCCAGGCCTCCTTGTCCATCACCAACTCCCGGAGCTTACCCAAACTCATGTCCATTGAGTTGGTGATGCTATCCAACCATCTCATTTTCCTCTGTCATCCCCTTCTCCTCCCGCCTTCAATCTTTCCCAGCATCAGGGCCTTTTCAAATAAGTTAGTTCTTCACATCAGGTGGCCAAAGTATTGGAGTTTCAGCTTTAACATCAGTCCTTCCAATGAACACTCAGGACTGATCTCCTTTAGGATAGACTGGTTGGATCTCCTTGCAGTCCAAGGGACTCTCAAGAGTCTTCTCCAACACCACAGTTCAAAAGCATCAATTCTTCAGTGCTCAGCTTTCTTTATAGTCCATCTCTCACATCCATACATCTAGATGGATTTTTGTTGGCAAAGTAATGTCTCTGCTTTTTTATATGCTGTCTAAGTTGGTCAGAACTTTCCTTCTAAGGAGTAAGCACCTTTTAATTTCATGGCTGCAGTCACCATCTGCAGTGATTTTGGAGCCCATTAGAACACTAGGTTTTATTTTTATTTTTTTAAAGTATTTTAAAATTTATTTTAATTAATTAATTAGGCTGCACCAGGTCTTAGTTGCAGCTTATGGGATCTAGTTCCCTAACCAGGGATTGAACCAGGGCCCCCTGCATTGGGAGCACAGAGTCTTAATTGCTGGACCACTAGGAAAATTCCAATTTTTATTTTTTTTACTTATTTACTTTTGGCTGCAACACATGGCTTGTAGGATCTTCCTTTCCTGACCAGGGATCAAACTAGTGTCCTTGGCAGTGAAAGCACAGAGTGAAACAGTTTTCTTATGAAGAAATCTTAAGTGGAAGCTCAGTGAACAAAATAGATGAAAGTTATTAGTTCTGGCTGAAGTGGAGGAGTGGGTCTGGGACCTACCTGGTAAATGCCATGCCCCTTTCCCTACCCTTGAGGCTTGTCCACAGTACTTAGGTTTTCCTTTAGTTAGCTGCTTGAAAATCCGGAGCATTGGAAAGTAGAGGGCTGTCACAGTCAGGGATGGTGAGAAAGCAGCAATTGTGAAAGAATTCAGCTGTGAGCTGGTGCATCTCAGCCTGGGATGGAGGGGGAAGCAGAGGGAAGAGAGAGGAAAGTCACTGAGCTGCTTCCCATGTGTTTACCAGAACTGATCATTATACCTTCTCCTGCTCCTTGATTTTCATTTCTACCAGTGGTGCTCACAATCTCCTTTGGAATAGAGTGAGGACTTTTCAATAGCTCCCTAAGCTGCAGTCCTTGTGCTGGGAATAAAGAAAAGTTAATAGATGAGCAGTGCCAACTGCCTAATTTTCAGGGTTCATCTCATAGGTGTTTCTTCTAGAAGTATACCTGTCTTTCCTCTTCCAGATATAAGCTGCCTTTTATGTATTTCTGACATTTTACCGTTTCCTGCTTAGGAAGAAAGTGGGCTTCCCAGGGGGTTATATTAAATTTCATAGATTGTCAGGTAGCACTCACTGAAGAGTTACAACAAAAAAAGAGGACCACATTCATCTCTAGCTTTTTATTCATCTCTAGAATTCTTTTTTTTCCCCTGCTTCCAAATTAAGTCTCTATTGTTTTTGGCCAGTTAACTTGGCTTCCCATCCTAAAACGTGGATCTACTTGAGCTGATTTCAATGAGAGGTGAGGTTTTAATGACACAGCCTTTAGAGGGGACACTGATGGGATTACTTATCCATCAGCATTCATAGTCTTTATTAACCAAGCGGAGCTGATTGAAATATCTTGGCAACCAATCCACATTTGCTGTATTGTAATTTGGTGAATGGGAAAATAACACTGGTCTATGATGAAAGACTAATATGTGAGGTTCAGACAGTGAGTTCTTAAATTTACACTGTTGTTAAGAACTTACCTAAGGAAATCTACATACTAAAAAGCAGAAAAGGACCAAAAAAAAAAAAAATCCCAACCTTTCAAAATGGCCATTATTTGCTCTCCAACAATCAGAATTGCCTTATGAAATTAAAAAGGGGGAAAACATCAACTGGACCAAATATTTCTAAGTAAACATTCTGATGTACAGTTCTGAGTATGCTGTTCCTCTGCTCAAAATCTGTCCATAGGATAAATTCAGGCCTCTCTAAGGCTTGGCTCAGAACTGCCTTGCCAGCTGTGTCTCCACCTGTTGCCTCCACATACCCCACAGACACCATTTCTCAGGCAGAGCTCCTAGGTCCCACCTCTGTGCCTGTGCTCTTGCTGTTATGAGCTGCTAAGACATTTCAATACCATCCTGCCAGAATCTTAAGGAAACTCCACTGTCTGGTTTATATGCTGCTGTTCCCTTTTGTGAAGATGTTTATTCATTCAGTATCCCTGAAGGGGTGCTCTCTTTACTTTGTTGTTTGAAATGAGCTTATACGACATTCCTGCCTCCTGCCTAACCACTTTTTAAAAGATATTTGTGTGCATGACTTGTAAATCTCTAAAGTAGATGCTGATATATTGATAAATAGTGGGGGAAATGTGGACTTTGGGATCAGTTTGATCTGAGCTCAGATTTTAGCTTCACCAGCTAGTATCTGGCTTGGGCAAATTCTGTATCTGCTCTGTTCTTCTATGTCATCTGTTAAATGAGGATCAAATTAATGACCTCCAAAGGGGTGATTATCAGTGGGGTTTCCCTGATAGCTCAGCTGGTAAAGAATCTACCTGCAATGCAGGAGACCTTGGTTCAATTACTGGGTTGGGGAGATCTTCTGGAGAAGGGATAGGCTACCCACTCCAGTATTCCTGGGCTTCTAGGGCAGCTCAGTCGATAAAGAATCTGCCTGCGAAGCTGGAGACCTGTGTTCAATCCCTGTGTCAGGAAGATCCCCTGGAGAAGGGAAAGGCTACCTGCTCCAGTATTCTGGCCTAGAGAATTCCAAGGATTGTATAGTCCATGGGGTTACAAAGAACTGGACACGACGTTCACTTGACTTTCCCTTTCAGCGTAATTGGGAATATACAAGAGATCAAGAATATGAAGTCCAAGTTCGGCCCCTAACTTCAAGGTATGCGCTCATGAATGGGATTTTGCTTTTTGTATTCTCTACATCATTCAGTATGGGTCCCTGAACTGTTAAGGTGCTCAATAATATTTTCCAAACTGAATTAAAATGAACAAGAGATTAGATTTGGGAAACTTCCCTGGGAGGTCCAGTGGCTAAGACTGGACCCAAAGCAAGGGTCCCTGGTTCAATCCCTGGGTGGGGAACTAGATCCTACATGCCGTAACTGAGAGTTTGCATGCTGCAACTAAGACCCAACACAGTCAAATAAATAAATAAAAATAAATTTTAAAAAAGGGATTAGATTTGGGACTTTACTGGCAATGTTAACTCTTTTCACATCAAAACACTAACTTACAAAAGTTGGCTAGAAAACAAAACACTATATTTTACACATTTATTTATTTATTTTGGGGGGGTAAGGTGGAGGCCCACTTCCTGGGATGCAGCAACCAAAGAGAAAGTGTGATGAGGCCATTTTCTCTTGCATCCTCCTGCCTTAGTCCTAGAGGCCAGGCTCTTTTTTGGAGAGAGGCTTCTAGCTATGAGCTTCTACCATGGAGAAACCATATATTAGGTATGCTGGACCCCACAGTGATTAGGAGAGCAGTATCTGGTTGGTGTCCAGGCTCTAGGTGATGGAAGCCTTCTGCCTCCGTAACCCCAGCTTTCTAACACAGTTCAGAGAATTAGGAAGTACACTTCAGAAAGCCCTGACAGAGCTTATATTAATGTTCCTAAGTCTAGACAGTGTAAAGTGCCTGACCGACAGCTACAGAACAGCTTTCTTCAGAAGGGTGTGCCATTTTATGGTGCGCTGCTTCCCACTGAATTTTTTAAAGTCATAAATGCATACTTGCCTCCACTAGGTTTTTCAGTTTTAAACAAGTACTATTTATTCATTGTAGACAATTTGAAAAATATATAAAAGCATAATGGCGTATCTAAATGTTAACATAGCTTTTATTTTAAAAATGATTCAGTTCAGTTCAGTTCAGTCGCTCAGTCGTGTCCGACTCTGCGACCCCATGAATCGCAGCGCCAAGCCTCCCTGTCCATCACCAACTCCCAGAGTTCACTCAAATTCACGTCCATCAAGTCCATGATGCCATCCAGCCATCTCATCCTCTGTCATCTCCTTCTCCTCCTGCCTCCAATCTCTCCTATAAATGCTGTTTTGAAAACTCCATTTGTATCTCAATTTACTGTGTTCATTTTCCTATGTCAATAAATTTCCTTTGACAGCAGCAAGTTGAAAGATGCCTAGTCTTCTGTCACAGAGGTTCCATGCTTTACTTATCCAATTCAGTAAAGCTGAAAATGTTTAATAATGCTGATGTCATTTCACATATTACTTTTGGGTAAATTCATAGAAAAATGATTTCTAGATAGAAGGTATCTATAAACGTTGCCAAATTATAACATTTGTACCAATTTTCACTACTCTATTGTCTGACAGTTATTTCAGTTTTGTTACTATCGCAACTTATACTATAAAAAGATCCTCGAACATGATTTTTTCATACCTATTGTTCTATAGGGTAAATACAATTGCAGTATCAAAAATATAAGCATGTTTGAAGATTTCACCCATATTGCCAAATTTCCTTCTAGAAAGGTTATTATTCACTCTCACCTCTAGTGATTAGAATTCTACTTATTTCTCAGGATGCTTGCCAGTAACTTATCATTAACTATTTTTTTGCTAGTAAGATTGTCCAAGAACAGTGGTTCAGTATTTTGATTTGTATTTCTTTGGTTGTTAATGAGGTTGAACGTAATTTCATGTGTTTGTTTTCAGTCTTAAGATTTATTAATATAGTAACTCAGCTTTACAAGTAGTGTTTTTAGTATTAGAATTAAATCACAACACTCTTGTTTTGGCTGAATTAATTAGCTTGGATCCTGTTAATCAACAACTATTTATTGAGTCCGGACTGGCTGCAGAACTGTGACAGCCACAGAGAGGATGCAGCAGAGGAGAAGGTGAGTTCCTATCGCTAAGAAAATGACCAGCTGGAGAGAAGATTCAGATGCATACAAACAGACCATTTAAAATTGGAAACCTTGCATGTTTTGTTTAATATTTATAATAGGTAAAAGAATATTCATAATACAAAAGATCTGAGACTACTAACAACAAATAGCACAGGTCCAAAAACCGCTAAGATAGAGACTGAAGAATGGAATTCACTTTGAGCTTAAACTAAAAATAGCGAGGTTACTAATTATGATACATATGACTTAATTCTGAGCTTTTTGGCAGCCAGAATGAAATGTGAAGTGCCATGTAGCTGTCATTAACTAATGCAAGGATGTGTGTAAGTATGTTACAAAGGATCAAATCTTTCCAGTATTATCCTAGCAGAAGAATTCTCACACGTATGTTTCTCTAAGAAGTCTTGAACCACAGAACAAAGTCTTCAATAGAATCTTCTTGAAAATCCTGTCTGCAGTATGATTTCTTTTTCTTTTGTTTTTTCAATTGACGCATAGTTGATACACAGTGTTGCATTAGTTTCTGGTATACAGCAAACTGATTCAGTTATACACATTCTTTTCCATATTATTTTAAATTACGGTTTATTGTATGTTATTAAATATAATTCCCTGTGCTATTCAGTAGGACTTTGCTGTTTATTTTATATATAGTAGTTTTTACCTGAACAAAAAAGGTCTTAATGACCCAGATAATCAAGATGGTGTGATCACTCACCTATAGCCATAAATTCTGGAGTCTGAAGTCACGTGGAAACATTACTAGGAACAAAACTAGTGGAAGTGATGGAATTCCAGCTGAGCTATTTCAAATCCTAAAAGATGATGCTGTTAAAGCACTGCAGTGAATATGACAGCAAATTTGGAAAACTCAACAGTGGCCACAGGACTGGAAAAGGTCAGTTTTTATTTCATTCCCAAAGAAAGGTAATGCAAAGAATGCTCAAGCTGCCATACAACTGCACTCATTTCACATGCTAGCAAGATTATACTTAAAATCCTTCAAGTTAGGCTTCAGCAGTATGTGCACCAAGAACCTCCAGATGTTCAAGCTGGATTTAGAAAAGGCAGGGGAAGGAGACATCAAATCATCAGTATCCACTGGATCATGGAGAAAGCAAGGAAATTCCAGAAAAACATCTACTTCTGCTTCACTGACTATGCTAAAGTCTTTGACTGTGTGGATCACAACAAACTGGAAAGTTCTTAAAGAGATGGGTATACCAGACCACCTTACTTGCCTTACTGGACATGGAACAACCAACTGGTTCAAAATTGGGAAAGGAGTATGTCAAGGCTATATATTGTCATCCTGCTTATTTAACTTATATACAGAGTACATCACGAGAAATGCTGGGCTGGATGAAGCACAAGCTGGAATCAAGATTGCCGGGAGAAATAACAACAATCTCAGATAGGCAGATGATACCACTTTAATGGCAGAAAGTGAAGAGGAACTAAAGAGCCTCTTGATGAAACTGAAAAAGGAGAGTGAAAAAGTTGGCTTAAAACTCAACATCAAAAAGCAAAGATCATGGCATTCAGTCCCATCACTTCATGGCAAATAGATGGGGAAAAAATGGAAACAATGACAGACTTTATTTTCTTGGTCTCCAAAATCACTGCAGATACTGGCTGAAATCATGAAATTAAAAGATGCTTGCTCCTTGGAAGAAAAGCTATGACAAACCTGCTGCTGCTGCTAAGTCGCTTTAGTCGTGTCCAACTCTGTGCGACCCCATAGACGGCAGCCCACCAGGCTCCCCCATCCCTGGGATTCTCCAGGCAAGAACACTGGAGTGGGTTGCCATTTCCTTCTCCAATGCATGAAAGGGAAAAGTGAAGTCGCTCAATCGCTCAGCTGTGTCCGACTCTTCGTGACCCCATGGACTGCAGCCTACTAGGTTCCTCCATCCATGGGATTTTCCAGGCAAGAGTACTGGAGTGGGGTGCCATTGCCTTCTCCGATGACAAATCTAGATAGCATATTAGAAAGCAGGGGCATCACTTTGCCAACAAAGGTCCATATAGTCAAAGCTATGGTTTTTCCAGTAGTCATGTATGGATGTGAGAGTTGGGCTATAAAGAAGGCTGAGTGCTGAATAATTGAGGCTTTTGAACTGTGGTGTTGGAGAAGACTCTTGAGAGTCCTTTGGACAGCAAGGAGATCAAACCAGTCAATCCTAAAGGAAATCAACCCTGGACATTCATTGGAAGGATTGATGCTGAAGCTCCAAGACTTTGGCCACCTGATGCAAAGAACTAACTCATTAGAAAAGACCCTGATGCTGGGGAAGATTGAAGTCAAGAGGAGAAGGGAGTGACAGAGGATGAGATGGTTTGATGGCATCACCGACTCAAGGGACATAAGTTTGAGCAAACTCTGGGAGATAGTGAGGGACAGAGAAGGCCTGGCATGATGCAGTCCATGAGGTCACAAAGAGTTGGACACAACTTAGTAACTGAACTACAACAACATTTTTATCAGCATGATCATTTCTTACTGTAATAACAACAAAGGTGAAGGCATAGTATTACATTGCAGTCCTTAGTATTAATATTTCTGAAGAAGTTAGATACATGCCTTTTTGATGATCTGATTTAGTAAAGAAGTAGAGCCTTCAGAATCTAAAGTCAGAATTACTCATAAATCTTTCACCAATTCATTAAAAAATTTTTATTGAAATACAATTGATTTTCATTGTTGTGTTAGTTTCAGTTATATGGCAAAATGATTCAGTTAAACGTACACACACAATACATACATACATACATATACACAAGATGAGTCTAGTTTCCTGTGCTATGCAGGAGGTCCTTGCTATCTATTTTATACATAGTAGTGTATACATTTTAATCCGAATCTTCCAATTTATCATTCTCTCCTTACTTTCCCTGCCCCGTAGCAACCATAAACTTATTTTCTATATCTGTAAGTCTATTTCTGCTTTATAGATAAGTTCATCTGTATCATATTTTTAGATTCCACACATAAGTGGTATCATATGCTATTTGTCTTTCTCTGTCTAACTTACTTCACTTAGTTACAATCTCTAAATCCATCCATGTTGCTGTAAATGACATTATTTCATTATTTTTCTTGGCTGAGTAAATATTCCATTGTGTATATATACCATATCTTCCTCACCATCATCTGTTGACAGACACTAAGGTTTCTTCCATGTCTTGGCTTTTGTAAATAGTGCTGTTGTGAACACTGGAGTGCTAGCCAACCCATTTCAAAATCAGTTGTTTCGACTGGTATTTTGACAGGCAGTGTACCAATGACTGAAGGAGATTAAAGATGAGAAAAATATGAGACTGCTAATGCCCAGGAACCCAAAGTTAGGTATAGTTTTCAATACTTCATTTATTTATGCATTCAACACATGTGTAATAGGGCTTCCCAGGTGGCTCAGTGGTAAAGAATCCACCTGCCAAGCAGGAGACATGGGTTCAATCCCTGTGTTGGGACCATCCCCTGGAGAAGGAAATGGCAACCCATTCCAGTATTCTTGCCTGGGAAATCCCATGGACAAAGGAGCCTGGCGGGCTACAGTCCATGCACTGGCAAAGAATCAGACACAACTTAGTGATTAAACAGCAGCAATTTGCATTTTAATAAGTCTGAGATACTGAGTTAGGGACTGATTTACAAGGATCAACAATTTTTTCAGGAGAAGAGAAGTAGCTAAAACATAATGTGGTAAAACTACTATAACAGTGATACATGCAAAGTGCAAGGGATCACAGAAGAAAAAGTAAATCTGTGTGCCTCTGTATTTGATGTCAGAAAAGGCTTCTGAGAGAGAGTGGCATTTTATCTACATTGCAAAACTGAATAAGAGTTAATCAGATCACTTGCTACTAAGAATTTGAAGTGAGTGGAAGTGGATACACAGAAAAGTCTTCAGAAGGAGTGACTAGAGACTGCTAAGGTGCCTGAATGGAAGAGGAAGTGAGCTTAACAAAGTCAAGATTTTAGACAAAAGAAATCCCTGGCGCCAAAAACACAAGGTGTTCCAAAGGTAATGTTGCTGCGTGGGGCAGATACATCAGAGTCCTTTGGTGTTCTCAATCTGTGGAAGAATGAGGATTTCACCCAAATTGTGGGAAACTATGAGCTCATATGTATTACTAGGGCTAGAAATGATGCTCAGAAAGTCAACTATGAACCTGATGTGCTGTGGAAACACTGGAACAACATTCAGCTGGTGAATGAGCAGATCACCAGTGACATCTCATCCACAGACCCAGCAAGCCCTCAGACAATGGCCACAGGACTCGAAAAGGTCAGTTTTCATCCTAATCCCAAAGAAAGGCAATGCCAAAGAATGCTCAAACCACTGCACAATTGTACTCATCTCACACACTAGTAAATTAATGTTCAAAATTCTCTAAGCCAGGCTTCAGCAATACATGAATCGTGAACTTTCAGATGTTCAAGCTGGTTTTAGAAAAGGCAGAGGAACCAGAGATCAAATTGGCAATATCCGCTGGATCATGGAAAAAGCAAGAGAGTTCCAGAAAAACATCTATTTCTGCTTTATTGACTATGCCAAAGCCTTTGACTGTGTGGATCACAATAAACTGTGGAAAATTCTGAAAGAGATGGGGATACCAGACCACCTGACCTGCCTCTTGAGAAATCTGTATGCAGGTCAGGAAGCAACAGTTAGAACTGGACATGGAACAACAGACTGGTTCCAAATAGGAAAAGGAGTACGTCAAGGCTGTATATTGTCACCCTGCTTATTTAACTTATATGCAGCAGAGTACATCATGAGAAACGCTGAACTGGAAGAAGCACAAGCTGGAATCAAGACTGCCAGGAGAAATATCAATAACCTCAGATATGCAGATGATGCCACCTTTCTGGCAGAAAGTGAAGAGGAACTAAAAAGCCTCTTGATGAAAGTGAAAGTGGAGAGTGAAAAAGGTGGCTTAAAGCTCAACATTCAGAAAATGAAGATCATGACATCTGGTCCCATCACTTCATGGGAAATAGATGGGGAAACAGTGGAAACAGTGTTGGACTTTTTTGGGGGGGGGGCTCCAAAAGCACTGCAGATGGTGACTGCAGCCATGAAATTAAAAGACACTTACTCCTTGGAAGGAAAGTTATGACTAACCTAGATAGCATATTCAAAAGCAGAGACATTACTTTGCCAACAAAGGTCTGTCTAGTCAAGGCTATGGTTTTTCCA
>SJYC01067171.1:0-13346 GCA_006408675.1 Madoqua kirkii
TCACTGCAGATGGTGACTGCAGCCATGAAATTAAAAGATACTTACTCCTTGGAAGAAAGTTATAAACAACCTGGATAGCATATTCAAAAGCAGAGACATTACTTTGCTGACTAAGGTCCATCTAGTCAAGGCTATGGTTTTTCCAGTGGTTATGTATGGATATGAAAGTTGGACTGTGAAGAAAGCTGAGCACCAAAGAATTGATGCTTTTAAACTGTGGTGTTGGAGAAGACTCTTGAGAGTCCCTTGAACTGCAAGGAAATCCAACACATCCATTCTGAAGGAGATCAGCCCTGGAATTTTTGGAAGGAATGATGCTAAAGGTGAAACTCCAGTACTTTGGCCACCTCATGTGAAGAGTTGACTCATTGGAAAAGACTCTGATGCTGGGAGGGATTGGGAGCAGGAGGAGAAGGGGACGACCAAGGGTGCGATTTCTGGATGGCATCAGGGACTCGATGGACGTGAGTCTGAGTGAACTCTGGGAGATGGTGCTGGACAGGGAGGCTTGGAGTTCTGCAATTCATGGAGTCGGAAAGAGTCGGACATGACTCAGTGACTGAACTGATTGAATACATGAAATGTCGCCTCTCCCAAACATAAAGCAAATACGTTGGATTTCTAACTTTTTTTAGGACTCTAGTATCTAGTTTACTGTTCCTTATAAACAGCTTTTGGTCAGTTGCTAAGTGAAGTCTGATGCATTGAGTCCTCCTGGACTGCAGCATGTCTGGCTCCTCTATCCTTCACTTAACTCCTGAGTTTGCTCAAATTCATGTCCTTTGAGTCAATGATGTTATCTAACCATCTTATCCTCTGCAACCTTTTTTTCCTTTTGTCTTTGACCTTTCCCAGCGTCTGGGTCTTTTCAAATGAGTATGATTTTCACATCAGGTAGCAAAGTAATGGAGTTGCAGCTTCAGCATCAGCACCCCAATGAATATTCAGGGTTGATTTCTGTTAGGGTTGACTGATTTGATCTCCTTGGATTGGTTTGCAATCCAAGGGATTCTCAAGAGTCTTCTCCAGTATCACAATTCAAAAGCATCAATTCTTGAGCACTAGTGTTCTTTATGCTTCAGTTCTCACATCATTGTAAAATATGTTATTAATACTGATAATTTCAATGTAAACATTCAAAATATGTTCACTCTTTCTTCTCACAGTTTCTTGGCTTATCAACACCAATATCTTATTCTACATTTTGGGTTTGCCATCTTTTCAGGTGAATCTATCATATATTGCTATCTACCAGTGATTTTTTTATTTTCAACACTTTAAAACTAAATTATAAAGTTAGGTTTCTAATTTCCTTTCTTTAATTTTTTTCCCAGCATTTTTAGAATATACCTTTATTACAAGTGTTCTTAAATATTTTCCACATATGTGCATTACACACCGGACATAACTTTCTTTACTATTGAAATATATTTAACACATAGCATTGTATAAATGTAAAGTATTCAACATGTTAACTTGATATACATATACATTATAATGTGATTGCTTTATAGCAATAATTAGATTTCTATTAGATGCCTTACATCATTATCTTTTTTTCTTTTTTTTGCCATATTTGAAATAATTAGGTTCTAGTCTGTAAAGGATAGAGGTTCATAACATTGTATGGCAGTGATCAAAACCATCCAAAATAAAAAGAAATGCAAAAAGTCAAAATGGTTGAGGAGGCCTTACAAATAGCTGAGAAAAGAAGAGAAGCTAAAGGAAAATGAGAAAAGGAAAGATATACCCATCTGAATGCAGAGTTCCAAAGAATAGCAAAGAGAGATAAGAAAGCCTTCCTAGGTGAACAATGAAAAGAAATAGAGGACAACAATAGAATGGGGAATACTAGAGATCTCTTCAAGAAAATTAAAAATACCAAGGGAATAGTTCATGCAAAGATGGACACAATACAAGACAGAATTGGTATGGACCTAACAAAAGCAGAAGAGATGTCAAGAATACACAGAATTATAAAACACACACATACACACACACACAAACAACTTTATGGCCCAGATAACCATGATGGTGTGATCATTCACCTAGAGACCAACATCTTAGTGTGTGAAGTCAAGTGCATCTTAGAAAGCATCATTATGAACAAAGCTAGTGGAGGTGATAAAATTCCAACTAAGTTATTTCAAATCCTAAAAGATAATGCTGTCAAAGTTTTGCACTAAATATGGCAGCATATCTGGAAAAACTCAGCAGTGGTCATAGGACTGGAAAAGGTCAGTTTTCACTCCAATCCCAAAGAAAGGCAGTGTATAAGAATGTTCAAAAAACAACACAGTTGCACTCATTTCACATGCTAGCAAACATACTGTTCAAAATTCTCTAGGCCTGGCTTCAACAGTATGTGGACCGTGACCTTCTAGATGTTCAAGCTGGATTTAAAAGAGGCAAAGGAACCAGAGATCAAATTGCCAACATTCACTGGATCATCAAAAAAGAGAGAAAGTTCCATAAAACATCTGTCAGCTTCATTGACTATGCCTTTGACTCTGTGGATCATAACAGACTGGAAAATTCTTAAAGAGATGGGAATACCAGACCATCTTACATGCCTCCTGAGAAACCTGCACACAGGCCAAGAAGCAGCAGTTAGAACCAGACATGGAACAAGAGACTGGTTTGAAATTGGTAAAGGAGTACTTCAAGGGTGTATATTGTCACTCTGCATATTTATCTTATATACAGAGTACATCACGAGAAATGCTGGGCTGGATGAAACACAAACTGAAGTCAAGATTGTGGGAAGAATAACAATAACCTCAGATATGCAGATGGCACCATCTTAATGGGAGAAAATGAAGAGAACCTAAGGAAATCTGGCTTAAAATTCAACATTCAAAAAGTTAAGATCGTGGCTTCTAGTCCCATTGCACTTCATGGCAAATAGATGGGAAACAACGGAAACTGTGAGAGACTGTATTTTCTTGGGCTCCAAAATCACTGCAGTTGGTGACTGCAGCCATGAAATTAAAAGATGCTCCTTGGAAGAAAAGCTATGACCAAACTAAACATCATATTAAAAAGCAGAGACATTACTTTGTTGACAAAGTTCTGCCTAGTCAAAGCTATGTTTTTCCAGTAGTCATGTATGGATGTGAGAGTTGGACCATAAAAAAGGATGAGTGCTAAAGAACTGACCCTTTTGAATTGTGGTGTTTGACAAGACTCTTGCGAGTCCCTTCGACTGCAAGGAGATCTAACTAGTCAATCCTAAAGGACTATGTCAAGAATACACAGAATTATAAAACACACACATACACACACACACAAACAACTTTATGGCCCAGATAACCATGATGGTGTGATCACTCATCTAGAGACCAACATCTTAGTGTGTGAAGTCAAGTGCATCTTAGAAAGCATCATTATGAACAAAGCTAGTGGAGGTGATAAAATTCCAACTAAGTTATTTCAAATCCTAAAAGATAATGCTGTCAAAGTTTTGCACTAAATATGGCAGCATATCTGGAAAAACTCAGCAGTGGTCATAGGACTGGAAAAGGTCAGTTTTCACTCCAATCCCAAAGAAAGGCAGTGTATAAGAATGTTCAAAAAACAACACAGTTGCACTCATTTCACATGCTAGCAAACATACTGTTCAAAATTCTCTAGGCCTGGCTTCAACAGTATGTGGACCGTGACCTTCTAGATGTTCAAGCTGGATTTAAAAGAGGCAAAGGAACCAGAGATCAAATTGCCAACATTCACTGGATCATCAAAAAAGAGAGAAAGTTCCATAAAACATCTGTCAGCTTCATTGACTATGCCTTTGACTCTGTGGATCATAACAGACTGGAAAATTCTTAAAGAGATGGGAATACCAGACCATCTTACATGCCTCCTGAGAAACCTGCACACAGGCCAAGAAGCAGCAGTTAGAACCAGACATGGAACAAGAGACTGGTTTGAAATTGGTAAAGGAGTACTTCAAGGGTGTATATTGTCACTCTGCATATTTATCTTATATACAGAGTACATCACGAGAAATGCTGGGCTGGATGAAACACAAACTGAAGTCAAGATTGTGGGAAGAAATAACAATAACCTCAGATATGCAGATGGCACCATCTTAATGGGAGAAAATGAAGAGAACCTAAGGAAATCTGGCTTAAAATTCAACATTCAAAAAGTTAAGATCGTGGCTTCTAGTCCCATTGCACTTCATGGCAAATAGATGGGAAACAACGGAAACTGTGAGAGACTGTATTTTCTTGGGCTCCAAAATCACTGCAGTTGGTGACTGCAGCCATGAAATTAAAAGATGCTCCTTGGAAGAAAAGCTATGACCAAACTAAACATCATATTAAAAAGCAGAGACATTACTTTGTTGACAAAGTTCTGCCTAGTCAAAGCTATGTTTTCCAGTAGTCATGTATGGATGTGAGAGTTGGACCATAAAAAAGGATGAGTGCTAAAGAACTGACCCTTTTGAATTGTGGTGTTTGACAAGACTCTTGCGAGTCCCTTCGACTGCAAGGAGATCTAACTAGTCAATCCTAAAGGACTCCAATCCTGAATATTCATTGGAAGGATTGACGTTAGATCTGAAACTGGAATCCTTTGGTCACCTATGTGAAGAACTGACTCAATAAAAAGACCTGATGCTGGGAAAGACTGAAGGCAGGAAGAGGAGAGGACAAGATGATGAGATGCTATCACTGGTTCATTGGACATGAGTTTGAATAGGCTCTGGGAGATGGTAAAGGACAGGGAGTCTTGGTGTGCTGCAGACCATAAGGTTGCAAATAGCTAGACATCACTGAGTATCTTAACAACTCACAACAAGTAAGATTATTGCAGTAGCCTTGTTTTCCAAATTCACTAGAATGCACATTAGCTCTGCTGGGCTTGTTTACTACTTATTAAAAATTTGTACCCTTAGAAGTCATCTGTCTTATCCTTCCAATCACACCCTCACCATCATTTTATTTTTTGTTTTTATGAGTTTGCTTTTTTTAGTTTCTCATATGGTGATATTTTGTAGGACTGGTCTTTGTCCAATTTATCTCACTTAGCCAAATATTCATGTTGTTGCAAATGGTAAGATGTCTTCTTCCTCATAACTGAAATATACAACCACACACACAATCACACCCTTGTATGTACTTGTATGTATATACATATATATATATATCAGTTCAGTCCAGTCGCTTAGTCATGTTCCACTCTTTGCAACCCTATGAACCACAGCACACCAGGTCTCCCTATCCATCAGCAACTCCTGGAGTTTACCCAAACTCATGTCCGCTGAGTTGGTGATGCCTTCTGTTGTCCACTTCTCCTGCCTTCAATCTTTCTCAGCATCAGGATTTTTTCCACTCAATCAGCTCTTTGCATCAGGTGGCCAAAATATTGGACTTTCAGCTTCAACATCAGTCCTTCCAATGAAAACCCAGTACTGATTTCCTTTAGGATGGACTGGATGGAGCTACTTGCAGTCCAAGAAACTTTCAAGAGTCTTCACCAACACCACAGTTCAAAAGCATCAGTTCTTCGGTACTCAGCTTTATATACATATATATCTCCACATCATAGATCTAATTTTAAATTCTGAGTACCCAAGCCTATGTTTTCTCATATCCTCATTTATTTTTTCTAACAACTCAATTATACTTTAACAGATCTAGTCACATAACCTCAACCTGCATTTAGTCCACTGGCTTCTTTGTAGTTCCAGCTGAACATGCATTGTAACCTCAGAACCACTTTGGTTCAGGTAGAATAAAATTTGCACACAAAGGTGAGAATTGTCTTTTATTTTCTATCTGATTCTAGGTTAGTTACAAAGGACTCAGTGCCGACATATCCTTCACCTCCAACTCTATCTCTATTAAAGTTATAGTGGTTTTTACGGAACATTTCATATTTCACCTTCACCTGTTTTCAGGTGATCTTAGCTTGTATTTTACTGAACAGTTTAGGACTACAAAACTAAGTCAACTAAAATTGCTTATTCCCAATGTCAGCATCTCTTGCTATATTTACCCATAATCTTCTATTTTTCATCTCAAGAAAAAATATATTTCCCTCTTTCCAAAGCTAATTCTCATGATGGAATGTCATAATGAAAAGAATAATCAAGAATCCTATTTTTTATTATTTTGAACAAGTCATATTACTTTCTGGGACATTATATATTTAATTTAATAAATGTCATTAGTCACATGTAATTCTCATGCTTAGTACTGTTACTTTATTGCTTGGTATAGAATTTAGAAAAAAATACATTATGTTCTAAATAACTTTTATTTGAAAGCCTTTTAAATGTAGAGATTTTTTTATGGCTAGGAGAGTAACAAATTTAACATAGCAGCCTTAAAGTATTTTTGTTTAATTGCATTTATCTCTATTAGGTCTTAAGAATCTCATTGACTTTGAGGCCTATACAAATAGCATTAAATTATCTGGTTCATTTCTATATAGTAAACATTCCCATTTAAGCCAATCTTTTACACAGCAAAAGATTAAATTGTAAAACTTTTGCAATATACATTAATTGAACAATGTATAGCCCCCAATGTTGGTAAACCTTTCAGTTTCGTCAGACGCTCAGTCAGGTCTGACTCTTTGCGACCCCATGAATCGCAGCACGCCAGGCCTCCCTGTCCATCACCAACTCCTGGAGTTCACTCAGACTCATGTCCATCGAGTCAGTGGTGCCATCCAACCATCGCATCCTCTGTCATCCCCTTCTCCTCCTGCCCCCAATTCCTTCCAGCATCCGAATCTTTCCCAATGAGTCAACTCTTCGCATGAGGTGGCCAAAGTACTGGAGTTTCAGCTTTAGCATCATTCCTTCCAAAAATCTTTAACACTGTGTTATTCTATAGAATTATTTTTGTATGCTACAAATATATTCAGCACATACTTACTTGAAAATTAAAAATTTGAGTATGCAGCATGCACATTTCTCTCTTGTTGATTTTATATTACTGTGAAAATGAACCTTATAATAGTAATTTCTTAGTAAATATTTGTATTCATTATTCATGTTGGCTTGACAACTCTAAATGACACCCTTACACTATCTTAATTCTTGTGTAATTTACTTTTTCTCAACAGGCACATATACTCCATACCCAAATAAATAAGATTGATCATAGCAAAGTTCCAAACATAGCAGCAAGCAAAACAATATAATGTTTTCTATGAACATTCAGAAATACTAATTTGAATGCTACTTAGATGGTACCTTATCATTTTGTGAGTGAGTATGATCATTGAACTGTGGGCAGCAGCAAAGCCTTGTGGCAGCATCTCCCTTTTACTCATGGCAGGAAATCCTTCTAAAGCTAGAAGCAAAATCCTTACTATCTCTTCTAATGTTATGGTTTACTTTTGGAAATGCCCCCATGTTTCTTTAGTCTACTAGAAACTATTACCAATTTTTTGTCATTACACCTTCAATACATTCTTCATATTAGTTTCTTATCTCTTATTGTTCCTGTCTATGCCCCTGCAAAACTGACACTCAACACATATCTTTAAACATTTAAGCCCCAATTCATAGTTTTAGAAAGAAAAAGACTGCTTCTTTCTCTACTGTCTCAGATTCATCTCTGTGTGAACTGTTTTCACCCCCATCTCCTCTAGAAAGCTTTTCACTTATTATCTCTGGGACTTCAAACTGAAAATTTCCCACAGCCTATATATTTTTTTCACTTTCCAGTATATGTGAACATTACTGTCATTATTGTAAAATATTGATTTTTACATGTACTGTAAAATGCTGTTAACACATTCCCTCCTGCAAAATCAATATTTCACAATTTACTACCCAAAGGAGCTGAAATCCCTTAGCATAGCTAAGTAGAGTTTAAAAGACCCATCACAATTTCATGTAACCTTAGCAAAATGGCTTCTCACTCACTTTGTAATGAATATCTCCTTAAATCTCTACTGTTTTTTTTTTTAACTTTGCACTTTTGCAGAGCATTCTTTTCTTTAAAAAAAAAAAAAAAAGAAACTTTCCAAGTTCATTTGTATGGCAGCATCTATAGATTATGACTTTTAAAGCTTTCCAGAGCAGTATAAATTGTATAAGTAAACATCACTTATCATTTATAATTACTTAGCAGCCAGTCTTTTCTGCTTCCTGAATTTTAATACATTTTTGCCTCACATGATAATGCAATCATTGACTTAATTAAAATCATCATTTGTTCAACTGAAGTCCCAAGAAAGACTTTTTTTTTAAGAGTGAGTTTATGTCTCCTCTTTGTTTTTAATCGCACAAAGAGACTCTCATATATTATCTTCTTTTCTTACTCTGTCATCTCTGGTTTTAGTTGAACATTTGATTATTCTATTCTCTCCACTTTCTTAGCATATTTGCCATCTTTATTTTTTCATAGTGGCTGTGTTATTTTCAAGGTATTGAAGGCACCTTACTGTAGAGTATTCCCAATTTCTCCCTGCAAACTCTGTGACAGAATCATCATTAATATTATTTATCCACACAATATAATCACCCAATCATTGTTTCTTATTATTGTTTTCAGCAGTTAGCAATTATATCATTATTATTAAGAATGGACTTCCCTGGTGGCTCAGACGGGAAAGAATCTACCTGCAGTGCAGGAGATCCACGTTCAATGCCTGGACCAGGAATATTAACTGGAGAAGGGAATGGCAACCCACTTACCTGGAGAATTCCATGGACAGAGGATACTGGACAGAAGATATGACTGAGGGACTATTCTTATTATTAAGAATAAGAAAAACTATTTTGTTTACTTAATTCCTGAAAAAGTTTTATTTCTTCTTGACTTTTGAAGGCTAATTTTGCTTAGTGTAGAATTCTACATTGCTGATATTTTTCTTTCAGCCCTTCAACAATCTCATTCTAATCTATTCCTGTTTGGATGTTTTCTCTGGAGTTCAGTGTAATTATTTTCCTTGTTTCTCTTTAGGAAAGGTTCTTTTTGCCAACTTTTTTCAAGATTTTCTTTCTGTCTTTGACTTTCAACAGTTTACCCTGTGACCTTAACTCTCCGACAAATCTAAAAAAAGTCATTGATTTTCAATTTGCTCAAAAGTTTTTCTTGTGAAGATGGGAGTTGATAACTTTCAAGTACTTTATCTATGTCAGAGCTAAAAACTCTCTTTGCCTACATTATTGTGTTTTTTTTTAAATTATTTTTAAAAACTTACCAAATTTTATTATGGAGCAATCATGCTATAGGAGATAATATTTGATTTACCATGGTTTTCATATAAAAAGTCTTTTAGCATGACTGAAACATTTACATCATATTTTTCAATCTTCAGATCTCTTCTGTATCGAGAAGGAAAGTATAATAATGAAATATTCCACTTTGATTTGTGTAAATTTGATGTCACATAGACTTTATACATTTATACATATTGTACCTTAATTAAACCAAGACAGGAGATAATTTGACAATTGTATTGTTTCTCAAGAGAGCATTTAAATATTTCTGGATTATTGTTATGTCTCATTTCTAGCGCTGTGCTGTGCTTAGGTGTTCGGTCTTGTCTGACATTTTGCGACCCCATGGACTGTAGCCTTCCAGGCTCGTCTGTCCATGGGATTCTCCAGGCAAAAATACTGGAGTGGGTTTCCATGCTCTTCTCCAGGGGATCATCCTAACCCAGGGATCAAAGCCAGGTCTTCTGCATTGCAGGTGAATTCCTTACCAGCTGACCCACCAAGGACGTTAAGGAAGCCCTACTCATTTCTAGTATACGTTTAAATACCACTAAAATGCTCCATTGGAGGCCTTTTGAATTCTTGCAGTAAATGTGAATTCCATGATAGTCTTCTTTTTCAATAGTCCTATAAACTTAAGTTTTTACTTCTACAGATTACCAACATGGAAAGAAACAATACAAAGAGAATTTAACTCATCATGTCCATGATATTAAATTTTTAGATTCTTATTGTAAACACGTTGTTAATTATCTTCAGAACTTCCATGGGATAGAATTTCATTTCTAGGATGGAAAAATTCCCAGAGCATTCAGTAAATATGTAACATTTTAAAGGCATAGGTCAGCAGCTGTAGTAATTCTACTCTCAGTGAAAAAAACTGAATGTAGCACTTGAACTTAAAACAAGATGGTCTGAAATGCATTCTATATGTCAGATGCATTTTCCAAGTACTTAAAGCAAATTGTACACGGTAGAAGTTTTTTGTCACAGTATGTGATGTGGCTTTAGATGTGTAGAAGAAGTGTTTATGACAATTGTGTTATAAACTAGAGAAAGGTCAGGAGACATAAGCAGGTAAGATTTTTACACTTAAAGTGGTAAAATATCAATGTCAGCAAACCTTGCTAAGTTATGTATTTATAATGCAAAACTTAAATCAAACAGTAAAAACAAAGAATTACAAAAATATAGTCATAAATAGCATAGATAAATCAAATTGAAGTTTTTTAAAGTTTAAAGAATTAATATAAGGATATAAAAGGAAAATGGAAAAAAAAAGAAAATTAGAACAAACAAAAAAGAAAGCATCAGAAATAAGTTTAAACATTTAATAATTACAGTTACTGCCAATTTTAAAAACGATATACGCCTATGGCATATATTGACAACTGTATTGTTTCTCAAGCGAGCATTTAAATATTTCTAGATTATTGTTATGTCTCATTTCTAGTGCTGTGCTGTGATTAGTCGTTCAGTCGTGTCTGACATTTTGTGATTCCATGGACTATAATCTGGTATATATTATAACTCAGTAATAAAAAAGGAACAGACTATTGATATGCAGAAAATCTTAGGTAGACTTCAGGATATCATGCAGATTGAAAAAAATTCAAAATTCCAGGTATCATATGATTCAATGGATTTAACAGTCTTAAAATTATATATAGAGAAAATGATTAGTGTTTGCCAGTATATAAACATGGTAAGGAATGTGAGGGGATGTGACTATAAAGGGTTAACATTATGAAGGGTCTTTACTGTGATGAAATATTGTGTATTTGATTGTGGTGGTGATTACACAGCATTGCATATTATAAATATTCACTAAATAACATTGTCAAATTCCCAGTTGTGATAGCTTATTATATTATGCAAGATTTAGACATTGGGAGAAATCAAGTGAAATTCACAAGAGATACTTCTGTGCTAATTTCATGATTTTCCATGAATATTTAATTTTTTCAAAATACAGAGTTTTTTTTTTTAAGAGCTGTTTATACCCTCACTAATTGAAAATGATACACATTCACTTGAACTTGATATGTGTTCTCATTTGTACTCCTTTTTAGCAAGACTTAAGAGAAGGTTAGCATTAACTATAGAATATCCAGGAACCCAGATATACCCCAGCTACTCCAAGAAGAAAGTCCAAGCTTGCATTTGCTCAAAAAAGCCTGATTCTCTCTAGTCATTCAAGAAATTCATGGTTAAGAATAAGAAAAAGTAATTGGAGAGTTTGAATACTGGCCTTTAATTTCCTTGACCTTCACTTGCAAAGGTAATATAATTTGATTTAGGACATTAACTCCTTAGGTGTTTATGCTTTTGACATTGAACTCCAAGGAAATTTAGTTTCAACTGAATTTCTGCCTCAGAATTCAATAATGGTAGGGAATTCATATTCAATTTGGGACTTGTCGACAGTTGCTGGGTCATGAAGTGTTTGATCAGAGAAGCAGAAACACTAGGAGAACTAAGGAATCATTGATTTATTATAATAATTAGAATTACACAATTCAGAGAGGAAGAGTGGAAGTGTGGTTTAAAGTGGAGAATGACATTATCAGAGAAAAGTCACCAACCACCTCTTATGAAACCCTAAAACATGTAGAAAACTAGGAGCTTTGTCACTAGCCAGAGCAGAATCACCAAGGGAAATAGGTGATTGGGCCTATAAAGACTGCTGTCTGTGTCTATTGGTGAGCCTGCGGTATTTGGTCACCAGGAAGAAGGGTTAGGGATAAGGCAGTGGAATGGAGAGTGGCATCAACCTAACAGCACTGAGGCACATTCCTCTGAGCTTGCTGTGGATTAAGGGCAGGCATCAACCCTCTGGCTACACCTGCCTCTGTCTGTTTGCTTCCAATCCCTAGGACCTCAAGAGAAGATGAATGATGCTTTACTTCCATTCTTCAACATGTTTCTCTTTTGGACAATTCTGATTTGGAATTATAGTGGAGAATGAATTCTGGGAAAACATAATTCTACTTTAGCTAATTGACATTGTCTGAAACCACCAGTTACAGTTTAAAATCAGATTGTTTTCTTGCTGACTTTGCTGATCCACTGATGCAATATGTTTGAAAAAAGAAAAAGGTGGATATAATCTGAGAGACAGCTTTCCAGGTGACTCAGAGGTGAAGAATCTGCCTGCCAGTGTAGGAAACACCAGAGATGGGGGTTTGATTCCTGAGTTAGAAAGATCCCTTGCAGGAGGAAATGGCAACCTGCTCTATTATTCTTGTGGTAAAATCCAATGGACAGAGGAGTTTGGCTGCCTCAGTGTATGGTGTCACATAGTTAAACGCAACTGAGCACAAATACACACACACACATAAATTGAAAGAAGAAATAAAATTGGACACAAAATTTTCAGACTTGAATAAAGTGTTTATGGAACTGATTTAATAAATACTGTTTGATACATTTTTTCTGCCTTGTAGAGATACAATCCATCTTGTCCATCAATACTCTTTGAGGAGTGTATTATGTAGCAGTAGTTTGCATGGACGGGAATGCCTCCCAAAAGCTGAAGAAGACTCATCAACTACCCATACTCATCAATTATACAACAAAGATATTTCTATTTGATTATACGCTTCATGTTTTAGGCAGATCAATTAATAGGAAAAGAGTTTTGGAATATAGGGAGAGAAGCTGATTATTCTTGATACTCAATGTTTCCAAATCAGTGTAGAGGTATCTGTGAGTATGATGCTTCTGGCTTCCACCAATTTCTTGGCATTTTGGTGTCTAGAGAAGGAGTAATACATGTTTAATGTATTTGTATAAATATTTGGACATGTGTCCAAGCACAACATTATAGTTTTCTAATGGAAACAGTTGCCCAGAGGAAACATTATTTTATCTGACGAAATCTGTGGTTTTACAGGCCACCTGTCCCTTCACCAATCTAAGTCAAATGTTCAGGAATAGGAAAAAAAAAAAAACCCTTACTATATATATATTTTTAATTTTTTGCCTGAGTCCTTATTCCTACCTATTGCTTCAGAACTTGGATGAGAAACATTGATAAGATTTCTTAGCCTTCTTAATCACTAGCAACTTGTTAAAATTTCTGTTACTTAAAGGTAGCAGCTTTATTTAAATATGTTACTTAGAGTACATTATGAGAAACTCTGGACTGGAA
>SJYC01067172.1:0-11227 GCA_006408675.1 Madoqua kirkii
GCTAAAGCTGATGTTCCAATACTTTGGTCACCTGATGTAAAGACCTGCCTCATTGGAAAAGACCCTGACACTGACAAAGATTGAAGGCAGGAGGAAAAGGGGGTGGCAGAGAATGACATGGTTAGATGGCATCACCAACTCAATGGACAGGAGTTTGAGCAAACTTCAGGAGATAGCAAAGGATAGGGAAGCCTGGAGTGCTGCAGTTTATGGAGTTGCAAGGAGTTAGACATGACTTAGCGACTGAAACAACAACAACAACAACAACAACGACATGACCAGACTACTGACCTGAAGTATATTGAATTAGAAAAGGAAGGGAGATGATGAGTGACAGCGGAGAAATGGGTCCAGTCTATGCAGTTTGGAAGGCAGAAGCAACATGACCAATTAGATGAACGAGTGCAAGCATCAAGAGTAAAACTGATATTTCATGACTGGGTAGAGAGTGATAACTGATACCATTCATGCAAACAAGGAAAAGAAGAAGGGGCCAATTGGGAAAAAAGGACAAATTCAGTGTTGGACATGTTGCAGTTGAGGTATCTATGGGATCTCCATGTGAACAGGTCATTTAATGCTCATGAAAGATGATAGATCTCAACACAAAATCATAGGAGTCTTCACTATATAGGTAAGGTGATCACATAAAATAACAACAGCTAGAAGGACTTCAAGTGCTAGGCATGTTCCAAATACTTTGCATACAGTTTAGCTCTTGTAATCTTCCCTATAACTACATGAGGTAGGATTTCCTATTATTAACCCTATTTTACAGGAGTGGTTAGCCAGAGGAAGACAGAGGAAGCCAGAGAGGCACAGAGAGGTTACATAATTCATTGTCCAAGTTCATACTAGTAAGTGGTAGAGTTGAGATTTGAACTCAGATAAATTACCTAACCAAAAATTCATACACAAAAGATAATGTGACAGGTTATGCAGACAGGGGCATCTGATGTTTATGGGAGAAATTCCATGAGATTCTAAAACTTAAATCCCATTTAACTGTATAATGAGAGCAATTTTTACAATAGAAGTAAAGTATATTAATTTTGTGCTGTCTAGAAAATCTACAACTCATCATCACTGGTTTTTCAGTAGTGGTTGAAGCTCACTGTGTTTGCCAAGGAAGAATGTGAGGGTGGGGAGAAAAGATAGCCCCAAACAGAACGTGGAGAACATTGATACTCAAGAGGTGACTGAAGATAGAAGGTCAGTTGCTAAGTCACTTCAGTCATGTTTGACTCTGTGTGACCCCATAGATGGCAGCCCACCAGGCTCCCCCTCTCTGGGATTCTCCAGGCAAGAACACTGGAGTGGGTTGCCATTTCCTTCTCCAATGCATGAAAGTGAAAAGTGAAAGGGAAGTCCCTCAGTGGTGTCCAGCTCTTAGCTACCCCATGGACTGCAGCCTATCAGGCTCCTCCGTCCACGGGATTTTCTAACAAGAGTATTGGAGTGGGGTGCCATTGCCTTCTCCTAGAAGGTCAGTAGATAAGACCAAAAACCAGAAGAGAGGGACATGCCAGCAGCCAAGGGAAGAAAACATCAAAGAGAAATTGGTCAGTGGGAAGACTTCATATAAAATAAAACCTGAAAAAGTTTCCAGTGACTTTCCCAAGCAGTGCTGGCCCTTGTCAGAACAGTTTTCATGGTACAGAGGGTGAGGGAGCCAGAAGGTTGTGGAGTGAGAAATGTACAGCAAGAGCGTAGACAAGTCTTCCAGAAATTTGGTGGTGAGGAGAAAGTTGGAGTCCGGGCATAAATAGTCTTAAATATAAACACATAGATAGAAAAAAGCCACTCTATCTCTTTGAGGAAATGGGTCACTGGGATTCCTGCGGACTAGTCTACAGCTTTTCTCTAAGAACTAGCAGGACAGCAGCTCAAATGCTTGAATAAGGACTTCACAGAAACCATGACATTTTGAATCTCAAAGAATCCAGGCACTATCTAATTACTATCGATTCAACATTCCTGTGAGAAATGACAAGGAGGATCATGACGTCAATTCGGCACTCTGCTGAGGTAGGAATTTTAACTGTGTGCCTGGTGCTGCTAAGAGGGGTCTACCTCTTAGCTGGTCTGTGAACCCAGCAGACAGACCAAAATCCTCTCCCATCGCCTGTCAGGTGAAGTCTTTAAAGGTGTTTTGTTTTGTTTTGTTGGTGAAGATATGGCCATCAAATGAGAGACAAAACTCAAAAAGGAAGTTTTCTTAGTGTACAGGTGATGTCCAGACAGGTATGTGTCTAAATGCAAATAGGATTTAGGAGACAACTCTTGTGGCTCAGTGGGTGAAGAACCCACCTACAATGCAGGACACCTGGGTTTGGTCTCCAGATTGTGATGATCCCCTGGAGAAGGAAATGGCAATCCATTCCACTATTCTTGCCTGGGAAATCCCGTAGATCCGGGGCCTGGTAGGCTCCAGTCCATGGGTCACAAAGAGTCAGACATGACTGAGAAGGAACTTTCCAGAAGAAATATGAACCCATTTTCATGATTTTGACCTCTTGACAGTTACAGGAATATTTCCCTTATGGATGTCAGAGGTTTCTGGACCAAATGTGACCACACACCTAGGTTGTCTGGGTTACTCCTGATTGACTTTTGTTGAGCTAGCATAATATTTAATAGTCCTAGTTCGTATGATAAATTAAAAGATCATGATACAGACAACACCATGATGAACTCAACTAGATATAGGGAAGGGAAGAGGGGTAGACAGAGGGTATCAGGGAAGATTCTGAAGGTGCAGGTTTGAAGAAGACAGGTTTCAACAGGGGAGAGAAGGGAGAGAAGGCGTCCTGATTGGGATGTGATAAAAGCACAGAACTGCTGGCCTCACAGAAACCAAATTCCTTGAATTCTCCCTCAAACCATGCTCTTGTAAAAACCAATCACACCCAAAGAAGATAAAATGAAAAGCAGAATGCAATTAACATCTTCTAAGAGACCAATGCCTTCATTTCAGCTATCTAGTTCTGACCATTTGAAAGTTATTTGTTAATATTTATATATTTTAAGTTATTTTTCTGTAGAGAATACTACTGAGCAGTTATATTGCATCATGATGTCATTCAAAAAGACTTCTTCAACCCATTCTTAGATTCCAATCTTTTAGAATTTGTAGGAATTATAGTTCTCCTATCTAGCTAAAGAGGGATTTTTATGAAGGAGATAAACTTAATATAAACCATAGAGTGTTTGAACTTTTCTACCCCACTGTCATTATAAAAGTTATATTTAATATTTATATAACAAGATATCACATCTTGTTGGGAAAACAACTCCCTCCACATAAATGGGGAAAAAATGCTGCAGATATTTCATTATGTCTGTTGTTTATTTTTTCTAAAACCCCAACAGTATTTTGAGGAAGACCTCAAAATTAATCCTGATTATCACTAAATGTTCTCTTACTTGAGTCCTCACTGCTTAACACTTTTATTTATTTATTTTTTGTCTTTGTGTGTGTGTGAAGATTTAAATACATTGATGAATTTTAAGCCTATTTGGACGAGGATATCTGCAAGGCACGTCAGAAATTCTCTTAGTACAGAATATCTGATGATATTTCAATGCACAGAGACATTATAACATATATGATCATATGTAAGACATTGGTTATACACCTTTAGCACAATGAAGACCAAAATTTTTTCTTATGCTTAAGTAACACTAGAATAAAAATAGACTCAACTCTATTATTTCTGTACAGTCTGACCTTCTTTTAATTTCCATGATATATTACTATTGCTTACTCATATCTGAGAACATTAGAGATACCGTTGATAGGGGGGAAAGGGGAGAGAGGGGATCTCTAGAGATTCATGTTAGGAGGTTGAAAATGGGGGAGGGAAGGAAAGGGAAGGGAGAGAGGAGGGAGGAGTGGGGAGACTTAGGACTTTGATTCTACTTGGGATAGCAATATGTCTCGCCTAGAAACACATTTCCCATCTGTGCTCAGTCACTCAAGTCTTGTCTGCCAGGCTCCTCTGTCCAGAGGGTTCTCAAGGCAAGAATACTGAGTGGGTTGCCATTTCCCATTCCAGGTGATTTTCCCAACTCAGGGATCAAACCCATGTCTCCAACACTGGCAGCAAATTCTTTGCCTCTGTGTCAAACCACATTACCCAACTTCTCTTATAAGCAAAAAGAATAGTGATCTGACCTCATTCTGGCCAATGAGATAAGTGAAAGTCATCTGGTGAGGCATCTAGGAAAAGCTTTGCTCTTGTGTTAAAGGAAACACACTCAGCTAGCAAACACTTTTTGCTTCTTGCCTTTCTCTTTCTTCCTACCAGACTGCAGATGTAAGAACAGAGGTAGTGCTACCATCTTGGACCGTGAAGCAAAGGGCATGATGATGTACAAAAGATGCTTAATGGAAAGATAAGAATCTGATAGCACTGTAAATTTTCTTTGCCAACTTTGAAATACCTTCCAGTTGAATTTTTTTTTTTTTTTGCCAAAGAAAAACAAGCCTTTACTTATCCAATCTACTATTGTAATGGACTTTAGTTATACTGTGTTATGGACTAATAAATTCCTTATTGATAAATCAGATAATCATCCAATTTTAGTAACACTGTTTTTTCTTCTTTGAGATACATTCTTAGTGCCTGAGAGGAATTGTGGAGATTAAATGAGTTAGTACAAGTGAGATGTCTGGCATAGAGACTAATATTTAGTAACTGTTGGCTACCAATAGAGTAAGTGGGTATAAGTTCCAAGGAAAATCTCAAGTCCTTCTCAGTATTTTAATCTAGGAAAAAATTAGGTGACAGTAATTATAATTAGTCTTTTTAGAATTAGGCAATTCTTATCAGACTTACTAGAATGTTTCTGTTAGTAGTAGCAAATAACTCATTCTTAAAAATTATTTTATGCTCTGTTCAACACTTGATTTAAGGTGGCCTGTAGGTGAAAAACATGCAATAAAATAAAGATAAAAACATATGTCAGGGGGAATTAATATTAAAATAGGAAGTAAGGATAATGAGAAAAATAGAGAACTGAACACCATTCAACCTAGTAACACAGTAGTGGTAAGTTATATATTTAGCCCAGAGTTTCCTGGTGATGACATGAAAAAGAAATATCATTCAATAGCATTAATTCAGTAGCAGCTTACTAAGTGTCTATTAGATATCAAGCACTGTACTAAGTTCTAAGGATATAATGAGCAGATACAGTCTCTACACCATGAAACTGATAGCCAAAAGGGAGGAAAAACATAATCACACATGTGTTTTTCAGTTTGGACAAGAAAATGTATACTCCTTAGGGAAAGCAAAGTTTTTTCTGAACTTCACTCCAGATATATTTTTTAATGTGGAGTATTTCCAACCCAGTTTTGGTGGCCAAGTGTGACCATGAGACTGTGACTCTCCATTTCTAACCCGGTTCCAGTATACCCACTTCCTCCTCTACTGACAGGTTCTGATTTTTTGGTTGGAAAGAGGGATATAATATATAGCCATCAGCTTTCTGTAACTGAAGGTCTGTTCTGATTACTTGACAAACTGCTAAGATATTAGACATTTTTATTCGTTATATGAAAGCTCAGGAGAGGATGCCATTATCAAACAAAAATTTTATTGCAGGTTCTTTTGACAAAGATTAAAACAAATTCCTTTGGTTTTACTCAAATTTATTTCTTATAACCCTGTAGGTAAAGTTTTTGAGAACTATACTCAGCCATTAAAAGGGATACATTTGGATCAGTTCTAATGAGGTAGATGAAACTGAAGCAGGTTATACAGAGTGAAGTAAGCCAGAAAGAAAAACACCAATACAGTATACTAATGAATATATATGAAATTTAGAAAGAAGGTAACGATAACCCTGTATGCAAGACAGTAAGAGAGACACAGATGTATAGAACAGTCTTTTGGACTCTGTGGGAGAGGGAGAGGGTAGGATGATTTGGGAGAATGGCATTGAAATATGTATATTATCATATGTGAAATGAATCGCCAGTCCAGGTTCAATGCATGACACAGGATACTCGGGGCTGGTGCACTGGGATGACCCAGAGGGATGGTATGGGGAGGGAGGTGGGAGGGGGTTTCAGAATGGGGAACACGTGTACACCCATGGCAGATTCATGTCGATGTATGGCAAAACCAATACAATATTGTAAAGTAATTAGCCTCCAATTAAAATTAATAAATTTAAAAAATAAATAAATTAAAAAAGAAGGTCTTTTCCAGGCCATAGAAGTTTGCCATTGGCATTGCTACTGAATTAAGGTCAAATGGAACTTAACCTACTTGTTTATCTGACATCACAAAGGGTGAAATATTACATGTATTTCTAGATAATACATGTGTACTCTAGCAAGTACCAGGACTTCATATTTGAGAAATATGTCTAGAATGCCTTTTGAATGATACAGAAGTCATAATTACAAATATCTGCTTTGATACTAACTAAACACAATTACGATTTTCACTTTTTGGTTTTTCTTTGTTTTATTTTCTTTGTTATTCTTTCAGTTCAGTTCAGTTCAATTCAGTCGCTTAGTCATGTCCGACTCTTTGCGACCCCGTGAATTGCAGCACGCCAGGCCTCTCTGTCCATCACCAACTCCCAGAGTTCACTCAGACTCACGTCCATTGAGTCAGTGATGCCATCTCATCCCCTGTCGTCCCCTTTTCCTCTTGCCCCTAATCCCTCCCAGCATCAGAGTCTTTTCTAATGAGTCAACTCTTCACATGAGGTGGCCAAAGTACTGGAGTTTCAGCTTTAGCATCAGTCCTTCTAAAGAACATCCAGGGCTGATCTCCATAATTTCATGGCTGCAATCACCATCTTTCTTTAAGGTCAAGCAACTTTCTTTCTCCTGCTGCTCTTGTGTCTACCTCTATTAATACCTCTTTTTAGTTTGTCACTACTTTTAACTTACTTAAGACTCTGAAATAACCACGTCTCCTATAAAACTGTGTGTCAAATGAGATTTAATAAGCTTTGAGTGAGGGCCCACACTTTGGGACAAGCTGTTTTCCTCTGCAGGTTCTAAGACGCTACCTGTTTGTTCCTAAATTTAAGATTATCTTCCAGAAGGATGAGGTTTCCACAAGTCTTACCTCCAGTTGCTAGAATTATACTGCGTCTTGAGGACTCTGAGAGTCAGTGTAAAGGGCTGGTCTCACTTCATAGGATGTGTGTGACTTTTGCCTCATTGTGTGCAACACTGATAAGTAAAACTTGGTTTGTTACAACACCTGCAAAGGTGTTGGCAGGAGCTGAATATAGACAAAATCATGGACAACAAATGAAATGGGAATATTTATGTGTTTATGTAGCATCAGTTGTATGTACAGCTTGGTTTTGGCCCTGTGATCTGGGGTACTTTTGTCATCAAGGACAAGGTTTTATGGGGTTTTGAAGACAAGAGAAACAGCCATCAAGACTCAAAGCAGCATGAAAGCATTTACTTTGGAAGCACGTGTATCACAACTAAAAAGGCAAGAAGCAGCTCAACATAGTCCTTGCCCAAAGGGACATGCAAATTCATGAAACAGGTCATATTTTTAAACTAAGCAAATTTTAAAAATGAAGTAATTATTAACTCCAGGAGAGATAAAAATTACATCAGGAATGTAATCATAGTATACACTATGTGGCTTATCAGTAAGCAGTATTTAGTCATAGTAGTTAAAATACTCAAAATATATTAATACCCAAACATTATCATGTAACTAATGGAGAGGATAAGGGAGGAGAAGGATATGAAGGAGAGCTAAGCCTTCCTGTGCACTAATAAGAAGCCAATAGACAATGTCCATAATTGAAGAATTAAGTAACAGTATATTTATGTTATGTAACAATTTGGGGGTCAATTAGAGGGGAAAAAATCACTAAAAGATATAATTGCACGTGGGTGAAGTGGGAAAGGCAAGGAACTGCTCTTTCTAGTGACAAAGGTTTTAGAGTCTTTGACTTTTGATAAGTGTTTAAGCTAAAAGATTAATTGAAAACTACATTTTGAACCAAACAAAAAAAGGGACTGTAGAGTGAAAGATCAAGAGGGAATAATTCCTTGGGAGAGGCAGTTGACAAAGCAAATTACAGAATATACCCAATGAGAATCAGATGAAACACGGGAGATAAAAGGCTTGGGACCAAGAGGTCCCAGCTAGGCATTCAGAGGAGAAAGGCTGCAACCAGGAAGTCCACACACTCACAGCTGCTTCCAGGCCCCGGTGCTCACCCAACAACAAAGCCTCTTCTGTCTGGGAAAAGCACAGCAAGGCCAGGCAGGGAGCAGAGCATCTTTAATTGGGGTGGCCGATGAGTGGCCCTGTGAACTCCAAAGGCCTCTGGCAGGCGGGGACATGCTTTTCTGTTCTTCCCTTCCTTGCCCACCAGTGACGGCCTTGCATTGCAGCACTCTAGGTCTTTCGGCTTTACCCTCAGCTCTGAGTCCTGAGCTGTCTTTCCATCCTGAGCACCCTGCAGACCAGTGTTCTATTGTCTCACCTCACTCTCCTGTCAAAATGCTTCCCTTTGGGTCCCATTCCCTCAGAAACAGCTGACTGGTCAACTAATCTCTAATCTAATAATCCAATTATATCATTGGCAGTAAAAAAATAACACGTTAATCTTGTCTATTAACATTTCTAATTAAATAGCACCCTTCAGCACTTCAACTCAGAGGAATTATTTATCTGGGAAAGTTGGGTAGGTAGTATGCTCACTAAGTGAAATAAGTCAGAAATAGACAAATACTGTATTCTATATGTAGAATCTAAAAAATACAGCAAGGACTTCCTGGTGGTCCAGTGGCTAAGACTGTGCTCCCAACGCAGGTGGCCTGGGTTTGATCGTTGCTCAGGTAACTAGATCCTATATGCAGTAACTAAGAGTCAGCATGCAGCAACTAAAGAGTTTGAATGCCCCAACTAAAAGATTCCACATGCTGCAAAAAAAAAGGATCTGCATGCCCCAGTGAAAATCAAAGACCCTATGTACTGCAGCTAAGACCCAGTGCAGTAAATAAATACATACTTAAAAATAAAGTTAAAAATACAACTAACTAGTGAATATAACAGACAAGGAAGCAGATTCACAGAAATAGAGAGCAAAGTAGTGGTTACTAGTTCAGGAGGATGGCAGTAAAGGAGTGGGGAAGTAAGGGGGGTATAAACTACAAGGGGGGTAAGACTACAAGGATGGATTGTACAACACAGGAAATATTGCCAATATTTTGTAATAACTATAAGTGGAGTATAATCTTTCAAAATTGTATTTAAAAAGAAAAAGTATCCAGAGGAGAGGGACATGGAGTAAACATCTCCCTGAAATTGTTCTATGGAAAAAACATCTGTGCATAAGGCCAGCTTCAATGTCCCCAGTTAAAGTTTTTCAGTATTGAGGCTTTACACCTTTATCTGTCTCCCGCGGCGTTTTTAAAATGTAGTCCATTCTACACCCTACTTTGTGCTTGTTGATATGTAAGTTTTCTTAAGACAGGTCACAAGTGTGTCCTTTGTCTTTCTTAATTGGTCTGTGACTTCCTTGAGGGCTGGCATCCTGTTGTCAAATGACGTAATATCTTTATTGTCCTTTATTATCTACTCATGTCTTCATTAACTAATTTCTGAGGCCTTGTCCTTTGGCTGAGAAACTTCTTTCAGTCATGAGATGAATCTCGTAAAGGAGAAGAAGATACCAGTCTATTCTGTATGGAGAGACCTGAGAGAAAAGTAGAGAACCTCTCTTGGAATAGAGAGAAGGCAGACCACAGAGGCTGAGAACTGAGGTCCTTGATAAGAGCTGATCCACAGCAGAGAGGATTTTCTTCAATGTGGATATCACATTGGGCTTCTGGGAGGTTAGGAACCCACATGGAACTCTGGGGACTTGGTCATTTTAAAAGATTCTTCTTTGCTTTGACTGTCCAGTCTCATAAGCAGCATCAAATATTGGGAAATGACACATTATACTTGTAATTCTCAATATCTCATTATGTACACGGATCAGAGATGTTAAGATACTATGGAAAAATCCACCTAAATATTTTTTGACCTGTGTCTATCTGATGATTTCAAAATACCAGAAATGATGAAGGCTTGACTCCTTAAAGGGACCTAGGTATAAAAATGGTTAAATTATTTACTTGCAAGGAAGGACTATGAATGACTTAGAAATAGGTAGGAACGGAAATTATAGAAAAATAAAAAGATTTTTTACTAATTTAACAAAAAAAGTATCCTTACACTAAAAAAATGTTTTTCAATTTTTGTCCCCACAGGTTTTAAAGGAAATATAATGAATTCTGAATGTTCTTAAAAATTGAAAGTACAGGTGAGAATGTAAATGTTTTCTCATTCCTTTCCATTTCTGCTGTGAAAGGCTGAATGCCATATCTATTGTTTCATTACTTCTTAATTCTCAACAAGCAACAGTTTCTAGAGAAGCGAGCAAGGTCAGTAGGAAAGAGTTTAGGACCTCTAAAATGCAACCTGAAATTTGAAATAACAAAGACAAACAAAAACAACAAACATGGGTAAATTCACAAACTGGATACAGTCCACAAAGTTCCACAATTATGCTGTCCATTTTGGTAACCACTAGACACATGTGGCTAGGATGACTTGGGAAGTGAATGTTTAAGTGATTGTTTGGTTTTAATTAGCTTTAATTTTAAAAGTGAAGCAGTGTAAAATACTTTTGTTTTGGTAGGACTTTATTCTACTTTCTTGTATCATGTATTAACTGTGTTATAGTGGATGTGTTGAGCACATGTATCCTCCCTAGTGTTATACATAAATGCATAATCAAAAGATTGATTAAAATTATTTTTTCTATGTATCAATGTAACACAATAACACATTTCTTTGATTATTGTATTCAGATTGCACATTACAGGGATACAAACTCAAATGCTTACTATTTTAATTGTAATATAACTAAATTAATTTTCTAGGTGAAAATATCAACTTCAGATATGCAGATGACACCACACTTATGGCAGAAAGTGAAGAGGAATTAAAGAGCCTCTTGATGAAGGTGAAAGAGGAGACTGAAAAAATTGGCTTACAACTCGACACTGGAAAAATGAAGTTCATGGCATCTGGGCCCATCACTTCATGGCAAATAGATCAAACAAATGGGAAAACAATGATAACAGTGACAAGACTTTATTTTCCTGGGCTCCAAAGTCACTGTGGATGGTGACTGCAGCCATGAAATCAAAAGATGTTTGCTCCTT
>SJYC01067175.1:0-20214 GCA_006408675.1 Madoqua kirkii
TTAAAAATTTCTGCTAAATTTTAATTTCTATTTCTATTAAGATAAGTATTTTGTGCAATATATATTCTCCTAAGTATTGTTAGCAGTAGCCTACCATTGTTTGTATTTTTGCATGTATTTAATTTGCATATTTAACTCAAAATATGTTCTGATTTTCCTTTTGATTCCTTGACTCATGAAATATTTGAAGTGAGCTTTCTAGTTTTCCAATATTTGGGAATCTCCCAGAGATCTTTCTGTTATTGATTTGTAATTTACTTCCAATATACTTTGCATACTTGAATCCTTTAAAACTTATTGAGACTTGTTTTATAGGGCTCAAATATGGTGTATCTTGTTTGATGCCCCACGTGTACTTGAAAAGAATGTATTTTCTTCTGTACCATGGAGTGTTCAACAAAAAGTCAATTATGACAAGTTGATTGATAATATTATCTTGTACATCAAAGATCTAGAGGTTTATAAAGTTTTTATGTAAAGAGCCAGATAGTAAATATTTCCAGTTTTGTGGGCCATACATTCCTTGTCACAATTACTCAAATTTGAAGTTCTATTGAGTCAGAGCTTCAACAGATATGACTGTATTTGATGCACCATGAGCTTAATTTGGACCAAAGTTCAGAGTGTAGTGACCCCTGCTTTATATCCTTACTGATTTTCAGTCTACATGTTCTATCAGTTATTGAGAGATGAATGTTATAATACCCAACTATAATTGTAGATTTGTCTGTCTCCTTTCAATTCTGTCAGTTTTCACTTCATATAAATTTGAAACTCTAGAGGTCCATCTAGTCAAAGCTATGGTTTTTCCAGTAGTTATGTATGGATGTGAGAGTTGGACTATGAGGAGGCTGAGCACCAAAGAGCTGATGCTTTTGAACTGTGGTGTTGGAGAAGACTTTTGAGAGTCCACTGGACTGCAAAGAGATCCAACCAGTCCATTCTAAGGGAGATCAGTCCTGAGTGTTCATTGGAATGACTGATGTTGAAGCTAAAACTCCAATACTTTGGCCACCTGATGTGAAGAACTGACTAATTTGAAAAGACCCTGATGCTGTGAAAGATTGAAGGTGGGAGGAGAAGGGGACGACGGAGGATGAGATGGTTGGATGGCATCACCCACTCAATGGACATGAGTCTGGGTAAGCTCTGGGGGTTAGTGATGGACAGGGAGACCTGGCGTGCTGCAGTCCATGGGGTCGCAAAGAGTTGAATAAGACTGAGCGACTGAACTGAACTGAACTGACTAGGTACATAAATGTTTAGGATTGTTACATCCTCTGATGAACTGACCATTTTATACTTATGAAAGACCTTCTTTGTCCCTGGAAATATTCCTTAACTCCATACCAGTTTTGTGATACAAATATAGCCACTTCAGCTTTCTTTTGTGTACTGTTAGGATGATGAGTCAGAGAAGGCAATGGCAACCCACTCCAGTACTCTTGCCTGGAAAATCCCATGGATGGAGGACCCTGGTAGGCTGTAGTCCATGGGGTCACGAAGAGTCAGACACTTACTGAGTGACTTCACTTTCACTTTTCACTTTCATGCATTGGAGAAGGAAATGGCAACCCACTCCAGTGTTCTTGCCTGGAGAATCCCAGGGACGGCAGAGCCTGCTGGGCTGCCGTCTGTGGGGTCGCAGAGAGTCAGACACGACTGAAGCGACTTAGCAGCAGCAGTAGTAGCAGGACGGTGTGCCTTTTCCCTCACATTCTCAGAAAAAGCCTGTCCTCGGGTCAAACTTCTACTCTTCCTTGAGGTGAAGCACCTGAGTCTGTCTGGGGCTATAAGCTTCAGGTTGTCCGGTTCCACCTGTGTCTGGGTGGGTAAGTCTGATTCACTCAGGCATACATTAAAAAACCACTGTGGCTGTACGGTTAATTCACAACCCCCAGACTAACTTTCATCCATGACGAAATAGACTTTAGTGTCAATATATTTCCATCCATTCACAGTCTGGGAAGAGAAGAAGGGCTTCTGACTGCCTTGCTAACGCTCCTGCAGGCAGGTGGGGTGGGAAGGGGCTGCTGCCTGGACACTGGCTTCCGTTGTCACAAAGTGCTGATTGTGAACACTGCTTTCATTTCATCAGTGTTGTGTTCAAGTTGCGTGGCATGAAGCAGAGCATCTTAACGGTGCCCTTTTGGCTGTAGCAAAAAATGAAAAAGCCTTGCTTTCTATTAGCAAGTTATTTTTGCAACAGATATCTCTGTATTTTGTTACCAAATAAAAATAGCATCCCCTCCATAGCCTCATGTTACACATGATCACTGGTCCTATTTTGTCAGAATCTCGCCAAACTTAAGCCTTACCTAGGGATACAGGAAAGACGTGAGGTTCAACGATGGGGTAAGGTTCAGGGAAGTGGTGAGCCTGAGGAATGGGATGAGGAGGTGTGTAGTACATCTTCTTTGGTAAGAAGACACACCAAAAAGTTTAATAGTTTGTTTTTGAGTTGTATTAGAATGAAAAATTCTTTAGTCAAAAAAAAAAAAAACACCCAACAACAAAAAAACCCCAGCTCTATCAGATATGTTAGATGACTTTAAGCACAAGTTGGCTGAACAACCTTCCTCATAACATGGTTAGGTCCTGGAACCTCACCTCACAGTCACATCTAGGAGCCTGGATGACACACACACTTGACATTTCCTGGAGATGATTCTAAAAACTGTTTGTGGGTAAAACATACCAAATGTCCAAAGATGGTAACAAGACCTCCAGACCTCCTGGAGAATACCAGTAACCCTAACCCAGCTCTCTCCACATGGCCCAGTAGTCTGAAAGATAATCTTAACATGTGCCTTAGATATTCACTACAGGATCTATCAAAGTCCATTTATTCAATACTTCTGTGGAATTTCTAAGAATTTGTACAACCTTTAAAATTATAAAAATTCTCATCTGGGTGCTTTCATCTCAGCCCCATCACCCAAGTGGCCATTCTAGGTTTTATATTTCTACTTCTTGGAAATTATTTAAATTTCTAGCCATGTAGGAATTCAAATCTCTCTTAATAAGGCAAACTGTAAGGACTTCTAAGCAGAGACTTCAGTGTTAGCTTCTTTTCAATTGCAAGAGATGTGAAAGGTTTCCTGAAAGAATGGCTGGCTTGATGGAAGGTGTCAACTTTAAGTTCCCTATAAAGGAAAAGTCCTCCAAGCTTGTCCAAGGCCAAATGCACCCTACACCTTTACAGCATGAGGAATATCAACCTGTTCAACATATTTAAAGGGAAAACAGTAAAATATAAGTTGACAAGAGGAGAAGAACACCCACAAAGAAGGAATGAGCACAGAGAGAAATCAGTCAGAATCTTAGAGGAAGGAGCTGTGCTGAGTAGTCACACTTTATAAATGTTAACTAGCTCTTCCTCTGACATTATGAATGTGATAAGATTTGGAGAGACAGTAGGGCAAAATGGACTGAAAACTTAGTCTAGCCTAACATTCTTCTTATTCCATATAGCAAATAAACTTATTATCAAAGTTTATTACACCTCAAACATAATTTTTATGTGGCCAATTGCTTTATTTGGCCCTACAGCCCCTGACCTTGTTCTTAACGTTATTCTGTTCTCTGGCACTCAGGGACCAAAGGAGAGAGAATAGATGGTTCCAGCAAAAAATAATGGATTAACCTCAGTAAAGAGCTCAGAAAAGGGCTTGTGAAAATGGCTCTATAGAGGATTCATCTTTCTTTGAGAAAAATATTATTCATAGGATAGGTGTTGGCTACCCATGTTTCCCAAAGCCAAATGGCATAACAGGACTATTTAAGGACAATGCTGAGCTCAACACCTTATCAAGGTCAGGGTCAGGCAGGTGAGACATTTGTAAAGAGAAGAAAGAGGATTGTACTGTCTTAGCATGTTGACTGCTCCTCCTTTAATTTCAGAGGCTACAGGTTTCTGCCCTTTGCCAGAGGGTGTTGAGAGATTTATGGGACCAGAGAACTTTCGAGGGAAGAAAGCAAGGAGAACTACTTAGACTCATTCCAGAAAGGGACATGACGATATACTTTGTCTCTGATTTTCACTCCAGTGTACCTTGTGTCAGAGACTTAGGACAGTAGTCCAACTCAGGAATGAAGCGTGTAGATTTCACTCAACATGTGCCTGTGCCAAGACTTTTAGGACTGGCACGTCTATCTAATGAGATCCCATCCTATATAATTAGGAGATGGAACACCCATGAATGAAAGTCTCCTACATAAGGGAACTCTAAAAGCACTCCCAAATGTGAATTCCCTCCCTTCCACCCCCAGCAAGACTCAGCCCCAGGAAACTAGCAAGGTGCTAAGGTGTTGACTCTGGGCAGTTAACAAATCTACCAGTGTTTCTACATTACTCAGTCTTAGTCACCAGGCATTCACTGAGAATCCACTGTGAGCTACAGGCTGTTAGTTTGTGTCATTCCCTGATACCCCTGCCTTCTTCAAGTGTTCCTACTTCCAGCATCTATGTCATGTTCTTGTAGCTCCTGACAATGCAGCTGGGTTGGGTACTAACAAAGAAGGCCAGAATGAGCTCAAGGGTATTGCATTATTGCTGGAAGAGTGTTCCCATTAATAAAAGCGGGCATTGTGTAATGTCATTCACATATTACTGTACACGAGATGATGCAATGTAATACTGGCCCTCAGTTCACCCAGAGCTTAATGGGAGAAATGAGACTGTCATTCCAAATGCTTGCATTTTTACCACTGAGAATCATAAAATATTAGAGCTGGAAGGGCCTGGAGAGAATATCTCACCCAACCTCCTTTGTTTTACCGGTGGGGAATCTGAGGCTTATGTTATTCTTCATTGAATCTACCAGCTGGAATCTGTCCAAAGGGCCTGTTTCCACTTACAAATGCAAAGTCTGAAAACAGGCTGGGTCCTGTGCCATCTGCTACCACCCTCTGCAGACTGGAAGATGAAGAGTCTAGAACAGTTCCAAGCCATCTAATGTACCTCATCAGCATTATTATCTTGGTTCCAGAAATTCTTTCCCTGAGGGTAAAGAGTAATGTGGGATAAAAGTAGGGAAAATAAAAATCATTCTTATTTTCTTATAATTTCATCTGGTTCATTGCTGCATCAAGGTGAGCTCCCTAAAGTTATATCTCACCTCTTTGGGGCATTGGCCCAGTACTCCATGCTTGACACAGAGCTATGAAGATTGTCCAGGTTTGGTAGCAACCTCAAAGGCATGTTTGTGTTGGAACATTTTAAAAATGACATAGTCCTCACTGGAGTTTGCACCTGTGTGTTTTTCTACCCTCAGCCTCTTCTCCTTCATGTGGGAGGTGGGTAGGGATAGAACGAGTTCAGGCTACATATTCTATATAGCATCAAGACTTGGATAATGTAATTCTCAAGTCACATTTTGCCTGAATTATTGGTGTAATTTTGGAATGGGTTACAAGCAGCTTCCTTAAGAATTATTCTTGGCCTTGGCAGACTCTATTCAAAGGAACAAATGGAGCATGTTTGGCTTTGTGTGAAACAGCCTAAGAGAATAGTCATGGGCAGTATCATTTTTTTCTCCAGGAAAGTTTTCATCCAAGAGAGTACTGCAAACATCATGGGTACATGGAGTCAACTGAATCTCTTGATCCACAGTTGGCCATTACAAGTGACTTGTAGCCAAAGACATATTTTCTGTGGATCAAGGTGCTCAGAAGGACTCCTGAGAATGCCAGAAGGGAGACTGAAACTAGCAGAGCTTGCTTCTGTTTTTGAGACGGGCCCTCCTATGTTTACATAATACAAAGCTTTGGAAATAGAAAACTCTGGCCAGAGAGTTAGAGGCCAAGACAAGAAATAGAAATTAAATGAAATGCTTCCTCTTGCCTCCTCCTCAATCCTGTAAAAATAGACAGAAACTTCCTTTTCCACTTACAGATGGGGAGAGCGCTGCTTTGTAGTTAGAGCTGAGTTGTGAGGTTGAGGCAAATGGGTGAGTGTTGACAGTTCTGAGTTATAGTCTCCCTGAATTTAAACCCCATCCCCAAGAGGTTCTTTGGGTTGGGAAATAGCATGACCTCTTGGGCCACGCGTAAGAGTAGAAGGCACTTGACTTAACACTAGGACATTATTTTTTGGCAAGCACTGTATCTAGCTAGACCCTTCCACTCACTGGAAGTGGGGTACTGAAACATCTCTGCCACTTACCAGAGACAGTAAAGAGTACTAGAATTATCTTTTGAAGCACCTGTAGGTTCAAGAGAGTAGAATGTGGTTTTACTTCATTTATTCACTTGCTTAAGAAACATTTATTCAATCCCAGTGTCTCCTAATCTGTGCAATTTGCCATGTTTGTAGAGAAACAGAACATTAAGTGATCAATTCGAGGTCTTCCAGGATCTTTCATACTTGTCATGGAAATCAGCAGATCCACAAATAATGATAATAAAAAATGGAATGTTATAACTAGGTATCATCATACTATGTGAAATAGGTCAGAAAGAGAAAGACAAATATATGATATCACCTGTATGTGGAATCTAAAATATGACACAAATGAATCTATCTATTGGAGAAGGTGATGGCACCCACTCCAGTGTTTTTGCCTACAGAATCCCAGGGACGGGGGTGGGGGGGAAGCCTGGTGGGCTGCAGTCCATGGAGTCTTTGAGGATTGGACACAACTGAGGGATTTCACTTTCACTTTTAGCTTTCATGCATTGGAGAAGGAAATGGCACCCCACTCCAGTACTCTTGCCTGGAAAATCCTATGGATGGAGGAGCCTGGTGGGCTGTAGTCCATGGGGTCGCTAAGAGTCAGACACGACTAAGTGACTTCACTTTCACTTTTTACTTTCATGCATTGGAGAAGGAAATGGCAACCCACTCCAGTGTTCTTGCCCGGAGAATCCCAGGGACGGGGGAGCCTGATGGGCTGCTGTCTATGGGGTCTCACAGAGTTGGACACAACTGAAGTGATGCAGCAGCAGCAGCAGCAGCAGCAGAACCTATCTATGAAACAGAAACAGAATCATGGACATAGAGAACAGATTAGTGGTTGCCAAGGAATGGGTTAGGGGAGGGATGGAGTCTGAGTTTGGGGTTAGAAGATGTAAATAGAATAGTGACACAATAAGATCTCACTGTATAGCACAGAGAATTATGTTCAATATTCTAAGATAAACCATAATGGAAAAGAACATTCTAAAAAAAATGTGTGTGTATACATATATATTTCCAGGATCTTTCATACTTGTCATGGAAATCAGCAGATCCACAAATAATGACAATAAAAAATGGAATGTTATAACTAGGTATCATCATACTATGTGAAATAGGTCAGAAAGAGAAAGACAAATATATGATATCACCTGTATGTGGAATCTAAAATATGACACAAATGAATCTATCTATTGGAGAAGGTGATGGCACCCACTCCAGTGTTTTTGCCTACAGAATCCCAGGGACGGGGGTGGGGGGGAAGCCTGGTGGGCTGCAGTCCATGGAGTCTTTGAGGATTGGACACAACTGAGGGATTTCACTTTCACTTTTAGCTTTCATGCATTGGAGAAGGAAATGGCACCCCACTCCAGTACTCTTGCCTGGAAAATCCTATGGATGGAGGAGCCTGGTGGGCTGTAGTCCATGGGGTCGCTAAGAGTCAGACACGACTAAGTGACTTCACTTTCACTTTTTACTTTCATGCATTGGAGAAGGAAATGGCAACCCACTCCAGTGTTCTTGCCCGGAGAATCCCAGGGACGGGGGAGCCTGGTGGGCTGCTGTCTATGGGGTCTCACAGAGTTGGACACAACTGAAGTGATGCAGCAGCAGCAGCAGCAGCAGCAGAACCTATCTATGAAACAGAAACAGAATCATGGACATAGAGAACAGATTAGTGGTTGCCAAGGAATGGGTTAGGGGAGGGATGGAGTCTGAGTTTGGGGTTAGAAGATGTAAATAGAATAGTGACACAATAAGATCTCACTGTATAGCACAGAGAATTATGTTCAATATTCTAAGATAAACCATAATGGAAAAGAACATTCTAAAAAAAATGTGTGTGTATACATATATATGTGTGTATATAACTGAGTCACTTTGCTGTAGAGCAGTAATTAACACAACACTGTTAATCAACTGTTTAAAAAGTGGAATGTAACAACCTCCTCTAGAAAGATAGGAATGAAAAGTTATAGGAATCTAGAGTCGAGCAGGACCTTGCTGAGCTGAGGGGAAAAGGGAAGGCTTCATGATGGAGGGGACAGCAGGAATGAAGATAGGTCATTCTGATGGTGAACAGCATACGCGAAGGCCAAAAAGCACGGAACTATGTTTGCAAAATGGTGAATCCTCAGTTGGGAGCAGTGTAGAGAATGCCATGAGAGGAACAAGAGCTTAGGCTGAATGAAAGGTTATATGCGCCAGGCAGGGAGGCTAGACCATAGGACAGGACAGCAATGGGGAACCACTGCAGAGATGAACTGCGCTGTAGAATTGATCTGGCAGATGGGTTTAGGGGTGAAAGACAGGACGGAGGAGGTGATTCAGGAAGCTAATACAACAGTGCAGACAAGAGGAAACGAAAGCCCAAACTGGGGAGTGGGAGATGGGGGTGGGACAAGAAAGAGGCAGTAGGGACAAAATGAGAAGGCACTACAGCACTAAAGCCATAACTGAGTAGATGTGGACTAAGTAAGGCAGAACGCGCTGTCAGGCCACAGCTGAGGAGTTTACCTTGGTCGTAATTCCCCCCGGGGTTGTGATCAAACCATTTCTATTTAGGGAGGAGGGCTTAGAGAAAACTGATTGCCATGAAGAATTTGTCAAGAGCTCATGCTTGCAAAAATAATGATTCCCCTATGAAAGACTTCAGTGATGTCTGAGAAGTACCCTTAGAGAAAGTACTGAGGACTACGCTATGAAAGGACTTTCCCGAGGTGGGTGGATACAGAGGAGGTACAAGACAAAAGAAGACCTACCTTCAGAGGACTTACAGTTGGAGAGGCAAGAATAACACAAAAAATGGCATCAGATACTATAAGGACAAATTTAATTAGCTCAATCGTGTAGTCCAGATGTCAAGGAAGACCTGGGGGCCTCACCCTGCAGCCCAGCTCCAGCCCCTACAGCAACAGAGGGACATGGGTTCCCTCTTACCTGGCAAGTCCATGTTCCTCTCTGTGTAGTCCAGATTGCATTTAGAACTCTGTTTAGTCCAGGCTGTTTAGAAGCAACAGAAATCAACAGGGGCAAGTGGGACTCAAGCTTCTTGGAGAAAATGGTCCATGAGGTATCATTATGGTTGGGAGTTGAAAGGACAGAGAGAGGCAGCAGACCAGTGCAAATTAAGGCAGCATGCTAGCAGTGGACATCCATGTTTATGAGTTAATGGAGAGACTAAACTGGACATCTCTTCTCCAGGAATTTAGCAGAGTTCCTAAAGGCAGTCATTTGGGAGATATGAAGGGTGCACATTGGCATTAGCTCAAGGTACTGCTTGGATCAACGATGAGCCATGTTTGCACTGTCAAAAGGGAACATTGACTACTGGCTGTTAAAGAAACAATATTATAATAGTGCTATTTGGGGGTGAGGGGAGAAAGTGGATATGTGTCTGTGTGTAAAATAGCAATGTTCTCATCTTCTTTTCAGGAATCCAATAAATAATGCTTAAATGAATAAATAAGAAACAGCAAGGTAAGCATGTTACCTTGTGTAGTTACTCTGTATTACACAAATACAGGGGTGTCGAGGAGAGGCAGGAGCTGAATGAATAAGGGTGGTTGCCTCTGGGGAGAAAGAAGCCTCCAGGGGTTGACGTGTGGCAGAGGATGGCTAACTGTAATTATACTATGTGAATTTAAAAGCTATACTAGGGTTAGAGTTTTTGAGTAAAAGAAATGCCTGGTACTGATTCTGGGGAACAGTCCAGTGGGTGATGATTGAGTGACTAATTAATACAAGGAGACTTGAATCCAAGTGGCTGCCCTTATTGGAGACTCCAGGGCAGCTTCTCAGGTGGGCTTCTTTTCCACCTTCCTGCGGCCCCCAAATCAGCCTACTTGTGATCCTTTCCTGGTTAACACTATCTGAGCCTTTCCTTTGGGGTTCTTCCCTCCACTTGGTCCAGTGTCACATGGAATTGGTGTTTCCAGCTCCACTGATGACCCTGAGAAAAAAAGCTCTGAAACCTCCCATTTCTTCTCATTGCAGATTATTCCCAGGAAATGTCATTGTTCAGTCGCTCAGTCGTGTCTGACTCTGCAACTCTATGGACTGCAGCACTTCACATGGAATTGGTGTTTCCAGCTCCACTGATGACCCTGAGAAAAAAAGCTCTGAAACCTCCCATTTCTTCTCATTGCAGATTATTCCCAGGAAATGTCATTGTTCAGTCGCTCAGTCGTGTCTGACTCTGCAACTCCATGGACTGCAGCACACCAGACTTCCTCCTTCACTATAGCATGGTGTTAATAAAAACGATCCTAAAAGATCATGCTGTGAAAGTGCTGCTCTCAATATGCCAGCAAATTTGGAAAACTCAGCAGTGGCTATAGACTGGAAAAGGTCAGTTTTCATTCCAGTCCCAAAGAAAGTTCAAACTACTGCACAATTGCACTCATCACTTTTCACTTCCATGCACTGGAGAAGGAAATGGCAACCCATTCCAGTGTTCTTGCCTGGAGAATCCCAGGGACAGAGGAGCCTGGTGGGCTTCCGTCTATGGGGTCGCACAGAGTCGGACATGACTGACGTGACTTAGCAGCAGCAGCAGCACACACTAGTAATGTAATGCTGAAAATTCTTCAAGTGAGGCTTCAACAGTACGTGAACCAAGAACTTCCAGATGTTCAAGATGGATTTAGAAAAAGAGACCAAATTGCCAGCATCCACTGGATCATAGAAAAACCAAGAGTATTCCAGAAAAACATCTACTTCTGCTTTATTGACTACACCAAAGGCTTTGTGTGGATCACAAAATACTGTGGAAAATTCTTAAAGAGATGGGAATACCAGACCACCTTGCCTGCCTCCTGAGAAATCTGTATGAAGGTCAAGGAACAAACAGTTAGAACCAGATATGGAACAATGGATTGGTTCCAAATTGGGAAGGGAGTACATCAAGGTTGTATATTGTCACCTTGCTTATTTAACTTCTATGCAGAGTACATCATGTAAAATGCTGGGCTGCATGAAGCACAAGTTGGAATCAAGATTGATGGGAGAAATATCAATAACCTTAGATATTTCAGATGACACCACCCTTACGGCAAAAAGCAAAAAGGAACTTAAGAGCCCCTTGATGAAAGTAAAAGAGGAGAGTGAAAAAACGGGCTTAAAACTCAACATTCAAAAAATGAAGATCATGGCATCGAGTCCCATCACTTCATGGTAAATAGATGAGGAAACAATGGAAACAGTGACAGACTTTATTTTGGGGGGCTCCAAAATCACTGCAGATGGTGACTGCAGCCATGAAATTAAGAGACGCTTCCTCCTTAGAAGAAAAGCTATGACAAACCTAGATAGCATATTAAAACGCAGAGACATTACTTTGCCAACAGAGGTCTATCTAGCCAAAAATATGGTTTTTCCAGTAGTCATGTATGGATGTGAGAGTTTAAATGAATAAATAAGAAACAGCAAGGTAAGCATGTTACCTTGTGTAGTTACTCTGTATTACACAAATACAGGGGTGTCGAGGAGAGGCAGGAGCTGAATGAATAAGGGTGGTTGCCTCTGGGGAGAAAGAAGCCTCCAGGGGTTGACGTGTGGCAGAGGATGGCTAACTGTAATTATACTATGTGAATTTAAAAGCTATACTAGGGTTAGAGTTTTTGAGTAAAAGAAATGCCTGGTACTGATTCTGGGGAACAGTCCAGTGGGTGATGATTGAGTGACTAATTAATACAAGGAGACTTGAATCCAAGTGGCTGCCCTTATTGGAGACTCCAGGGCAGCTTCTCAGGTGGGCTTCTTTTCCACCTTCCTGCGGCCCCCAAATCAGCCTACTTGTGATCCTTTCCTGGTTAACACTATCTGAGCCTTTCCTTTGGGGTTCTTCCCTCCACTTGGTCCAGTGTCACATGGAATTGGTGTTTCCAGCTCCACTGATGACCCTGAGAAAAAAAGCTCTGAAACCTCCCATTTCTTCTCATTGCAGATTATTCCCAGGAAATGTCATTGTTCAGTCGCTCAGTCGTGTCTGACTCTGCAACTCCATGGACTGCAGCACACCAGACTTCCTCCTTCACTATAGCATGGTGTTAATAAAAACGATCCTAAAAGATCATGCTGTGAAAGTGCTGCTCTCAATATGCCAGCAAATTTGGAAAACTCAGCAGTGGCTATAGACTGGAAAAGGTCAGTTTTCATTCCAGTCCCAAAGAAAGTTCAAACTACTGCACAATTGCACTCATCACTTTTCACTTTCATGCACTGGAGAAGGAAATGGCAACCCATTCCAGTGTTCTTGCCTGGAGAATCCCAGGGACAGAGGAGCCTGGTGGGCTTCCGTCTATGGGGTCGCACAGAGTCGGACATGACTGACGTGACTTAGCAGCAGCAGCAGCACACACTAGTAATGTAATGCTGAAAATTCTTCAAGTGAGGCTTCAACAGTACGTGAACCAAGAACTTCCAGATGTTCAAGATGGATTTAGAAAAAGAGACCAAATTGCCAGCATCCACTGGATCATAGAAAAACCAAGAGTATTCCAGAAAAACATCTACTTCTGCTTTATTGACTACACCAAAGGCTTTGTGTGGATCACAAAATACTGTGGAAAATTCTTAAAGAGATGGGAATACCAGACCACCTTGCCTGCCTCCTGAGAAATCTGTATGAAGGTCAAGGAACAAACAGTTAGAACCAGATATGGAACAATGGATTGGTTCCAAATTGGGAAGGGAGTACATCAAGGTTGTATATTGTCACCTTGCTTATTTAACTTCTATGCAGAGTACATCATGTAAAATGCTGGGCTGCATGAAGCACAAGTTGGAATCAAGATTGATGGGAGAAATATCAATAACCTTAGATATTTCAGATGACACCACCCTTACGGCAAAAAGCAAAAAGGAACTTAAGAGCCCCTTGATGAAAGTAAAAGAGGAGAGTGAAAAAACGGGCTTAAAACTCAACATTCAAAAAATGAAGATCATGGCATCGAGTCCCATCACTTCATGGTAAATAGATGAGGAAACAATGGAAACAGTGACAGACTTTATTTTGGGGGGCTCCAAAATCACTGCAGATGGTGACTGCAGCCATGAAATTAAGAGACGCTTCCTCCTTAGAAGAAAAGCTATGACAAACCTAGATAGCATATTAAAACGCAGAGACATTACTTTGCCAACAGAGGTCTATCTAGCCAAAAATATGGTTTTTCCAGTAGTCATGTATGGATGTGAGAGTTGGACCATAAAGAAAGCTGAGCACCAAAGAATTGATGCTTTTGAACTGTGGTGCTAGAGAAGACTCTTCAGAGTCCCTTGAACTATGAGGAGATCAAACCAGTCAATCCTAAAGGAAATCAGTCCTGAATATTCATCAGAAGGACTAATGCTGAAGCTCAAACACCAATACTTTGGCCACTTGACGCGAAGAACTGAGTCATTGGAAAAGACCCTGATACTGGGAAAGATTGAAGGCAGGAGGAGAAGAGGGCGACAGAGGATGAGATAATTGGATGGCATCACCGACTTGATGGTTTGAGCAAGCTCTGGAAGCTGGCAAAAGACAGGGAAGCCTGGCATGCTGCAGTCCATGGGGTCGCAAAAAGTCAGACACGACTGAGCAACCGAACTGAACTGAATAAAAACGATGAGAGAATGAAGCTGAATCCAACTTAGCTCTTACACTCATGGTTAGAGATTATAGTTCCTAAATTCTCACATTTGCTCCTAATTCTTTGGCCTGAACTTGACTGCTCCATTTTTATTCCAGACGACTCACTCAATCAGAGATAAAAGTAGACCCTGAACGGCACAATTAAGTGTCACCAGCAAATGATTTGCACTTTGGGGAATCCCCAAATCAGGGAAATCTATGTAAGTGAAAACTAATTACTCTACAAAAGAATTATTCTTCTCTCTCCAGACTAAAAACGATCTTTAGATTCCTGGGTTTATTTTGAACAGGCCCCCATCTGGCTTCTTTCTTCCCCTCTACTCAGTTCCCCTCCAAAAAAATAAGAGGAATAAGAAAGGTAGGTAACCTTTCCAGATCCGAGAGAAGACAGCAGCAAAGGTACATCAAACTGGCATACTTGGAAATTCATATCCAGCTCTGCACCTTATACAGCTTTATTAAAAAACTGTATTATCAATCCAGGGAGGAAATCTGTAAAAGATGCTAGCATATCCTGATCCTCATCATTCCCCAACAGCCTTTTCCTTTATAAAGTCTCTGCTCTCAATATTAAGTTTCTACTGAGCAAAGCAAAAGATTTTTTTCTCCTTTTCTCTCTCCCTGTTCCTTTGGCTTGCACCAACACAGCTCCAAGCCTGCACGCTGGGGCATTCCATTTACAAAGGACCTTTGTCTCAGTCTGAGCAGTCAGAAATGGGGCCCTCTGATAGGCTTGCTTGTTATTGATCGAAAGCCCCAGACACTCAGGTGGTCAAATGTCTTTACCTGGTTTTTTCATAGCCAACAATCAGTGATACATAGGATCCAAATATTCAGCAATAACTAATAATAAAAGTCCACACTTCTTTCTCTGTCTTTGCCCCCATTTCTTAATGGCATTCACTTTTATCCAGAGAAGTACCAGGAGTTTAGGCACCAAACTACTGTCGGGCTCAGGCCTTACCTAGGGGTCTTTCTCTGGTTCTGGTGTATCATCCTGTGTTTCCTTTACCCGCACATGGAAATTTGAGGGAATGAGGACTTAGTGTTCTCATCTGTCCCAGTTTGACAAGCATTTTTTTTTTGCTTGTTTTTGTGGCTCTGTAGCAGAGTGAATGAAGGAAGTAGGGCAGAGGGTGCCAGCAGAACAGTCAGCCTGCCAGAGGCCTGCACCCTGCAAGAGGGAGTGAATGTATACGGGACGGGGATAGCAGAAGAGGCGAGATTTCCTAGCTAGTTAGGCAGACTCTTCTATCTCTCTCATCTATTCTGAGGCTGGTTGTTCTGGCAGCACCTGAGCAGAGCAGTGGGACTAGAGCAAAACAGTGGGCACTTCCAGGAATATCCTTATTCGTTTCTGAGTGTTGCATATCCAGTCACTGTGCAAGCCAGTGGAGGAGGCCTTGGGACAAAGCTCTAGAGACTGGAGTGAAATGCAGGCTGGGTCCTGGCCACCAACCTGCCGTGAAGGGAGGGAATGAGAAAGAGGGACAGGGAATCTCCCCAGCAAAGATTCTTCCAAAATACGGATCCACAGGATAATGAGTACCTCTCTGGTTCTCTTCCTGGACCATTCAATAGTTAGTAGGCCTTTTCAAAGGCTGGGCTGATACTCCTTCGGTGTGCGTGCTCTGAGATAATTTAGTGAAGACAAGCTCGTCTGACCTCTGAGTCTGAGGAGAAGAATCGTTCACATACATTCGTTCTTCAATGACATGTTTTCCTTGTCTTGGCTGTTTATCACCTGGGAATGAGAAAGAGGGACAGGGAATCTCCCCAGCAAAGATTCTTCCAAAATACGGATCCACAGGATAATGAGTACCTCTCTGGTTCTCTTCCTGGACCATTCAATAGTTAGTAGGCCTTTTCAAAGGCTGGGCTGATACTCCTTCGGTGTGCGTGCTCTGAGATAATTTAGTGAAGACAAGCTCGTCTGACCTCTGAGTCTGAGGAGAAGAATCGTTCACATACATTCGTTCTTCAATGACATGTTTTCCTTGTCTTGGCTGTTTATCACCCAGCTTTTCTCTTTTGTTCACATGTAGAGAGCCCTTCTAGGCTTCCCTGGTAGCTCAGCTGGTAAAGAATCCACCTGCAGTGCAGGAGACCTGGGTTCAGTCCCTGGGTTGGGAAGATCCCCTGGAGAAGCAAATGGCTACCCTCTCCAGTATTCTGGCCAGGAGAATTCCATGGACAGAGGAGCCTGGCAGGCCACAGTCCATAAAGTTGCAAAGTCGGACATGACTGAGCGACTTTGACTTCACAGAGCTCTTCTACATGGGGCTCGTAGGACATTGGTTTTGGATAACCTCTAGTAATTGTGATCTCCTGGGAGGATTCTGAATGAACTAAAACATGTAAGTCAATGAGTCTGGTTTCTGTGACATAATGAGGAATAAATTAAATTCTAGCTACTTATTATCATCACTACTATTTATGTGCTAAATATATGCTTTTTGGGTGAAGGGGACAGACAGATGGCTAGATGGAGGGGACTCACCATCCTCTGCAGGTAGACACTGAAATAAATTATAAAAGTATTTCCCCCAACAATCTGGTCAACCAGGTCTCCAAACTGGAACTGGAAGTAGGGGATTTCCATATTTTTAATGTTTTTGTTCCAATATTCAGTTTTGTTTTATTCCAATATTCACTGGGATACCTGAGGTTTAGTCTTAGAACTGATACCGGAGTCTCCCTGACTCTCTTTTCCCAAGTGAAAGCCCAACTTCTGCTGATATATTATCACCAATAGTAATATTATTTCTAGAAATCCTTATCTTGATGGCTGATTTCTAACATAAATAGAGAAGAAAAAACAAAAGAACACCAACTTCCACACCACGCAGTAGAGAAATAAACAAAAAGATGACTAGTTGCTAAAGTGGCCGAGTGCTTTTGCTCGCTCAATTACCTGCCTGAGCTGTTGGCCTGCTTCCTGCCTGCTTTTCTGTGCATTGCTTGACCTTTAGACTAAAACCATTAGAATACATACCCAGCATCACATAAATGGTTTTCAATGACTTGGCTGCTTAGGGAAAACTCATTGATGTGCAGTGTACAGTTACTTATGCATGGGAAAAGACAGATTAAGAGTCCTTTTTGACATCATTTGCTAGTTTGCATTTTGTTATGGCCCGTCTTTAGATTAGTGACCTCCCTATGGATTGCTGGCCTAAATGACATTAGAACAGCTGGCATCTCCTTCTCTAGCTACCAGGTAAGGAAGTGTATCCATGGCCGAGAAGTTCTCTGCCCTGAGTTCAGTCCTGAGCAAGCTGCCGTGTCACTGGTTGGTGGAAAGAGTGCCATTATATCCTTCTATACTTCTGTGCTTGTTTGCATTCATCTGTGTCTTTCACCAAAGTCCTAGCTTCAGTTGATCTATATACCAGAGCTGCATGCTTTAAGAGCTTAGAAGTCTCTTTCCCACCTTATCCTCTTCTACCATTCTCTCCCTAGAAAGAGGGGGAAAAAAAGACTATAAATGTGATATAGATTCTCACCCTAAATCATCAGAGAAAGGCTCCAGATGGCTAAGAATGCCTCCCCTCACCGCCCGCCCCATCCCCGCCTTGAGTCAGGCATTGTGGTATTTACAAAACGATTCATCCACTCATATATATTTTAAACAAGTTCCCCTCATTCGTTTCATTTATGTCAAATATAAGGAGGAAACAAATGAATCCAAGACATGTCTTTGCTCCCTGAGCAGACAGATCATTATAAGATGTCACATAAAGAATATGAGAAAGATATAAAGAACACAACTCTGGAGAGCTGGAAAGATGATGTTTGAACTGAGACCTGATGCAAAGGGAAAGGTGGAATGCATAGGAATGAAGAAGAAGGGCATTTGCCCTAAAAGAAATGTCTGTCTACATGGCTTTTGAGAATCACTTCCTACAAATCAGAGTTTCCTTTCCTCTCCCCACTAGAGAGAGGGGATTCTGTGAACCTCAGAAAGTATTTACTGTATTACCTTATACAGAACTGACTTTAGAGTCAGGTTACAACTCTTTCCTTTGGAAACCAATGTGTGATTATGCCAGACACATGGACATAGCAGATAGTTCTCCTCTCATTTTCAGCATCAGCCATCCATGCAGCCAGAATATCCTGCCCATGCAAACTATCTTCAGCCTGACTACAGATGAAAAGATGTATACATTATAAATTTGCACAATGTACACACGAGATTTATGTATATAACAGCTGTGTGCTGTGCTTAGTTGCTCAGTTGTGTCTGACTCTTTGCCACCCCCATGGATTGTAGCCTGCCAGGCTCCTCTGTCCATGAGGATTTTCCAGGCAAGAATACTGGAGTGGGTTGCCATGTCCTCCTCCAGTCCCAACCCAGGGATTGAACCCAGGTCTACTGCATTGCAGGCAGATTCTTTACCATCTGAGTCACCAGGGAAGCCCTATAACAGCTGACGTAGACATAAAAGTATGTAGATGTACTTGTGAATTTGTCACATATTATATTTATATATCACATTATATATTATATGTTACTATATAGAGTGTGTATGTTTGTATATATACACCCACACATATGTTGTTTGCTGTTGTTTAGTGTCATGTCCAACTCTTTTGCGACTCCATGGACTGTAGCCCACCAGGCTCTTCTGTCCATGGATAATGCAGGCAAGAATACTGGAGTGGGATATCACTTCCTTCTCCAGGGGATCTTCCTGACCCAGGGATCAAACCCATATCTCCTGCACTGGCAAGTGGATTCTTTATCACTGAGCCACCAGCCACCAGGGAAGCCTGTATATATATAATGAAACCCATGTATACATATGAAGCCTATATATGTATGTGTATATACTATATAACCAGCAATTTTCTGTCCCTTTCCTGTTACAGCGATACCATATTTTCCTTCTCATACTTAGAGCCTTATTATTATTAGTGCTGATGATTCTTTATGTGCTCTATTTCCCTTTTTGGATCCATTTCCTTTTCCCGCTGTGCTCTGTACCCTGGAGGTTGACCTGACTCTGGACCATGTTATCTGAGCCCCTTTGTGGAGAAGCTTGCATTGGGTTCAGCTATAGGAGACGCTGCAGAGACCCTGGAGAGCTGGAGAGAGAGGTCTCAGGATATATCTTTCCTGCTCCTTCATAACTTCTTTCCTCCACAGCTACTGCTTCTGTCCTGGGTACCAGAAGTGCTGCTCCTTCTCCTCATCCCCTAAACCCTAGTCCCAGCAGAACTGCCTCTATTCTTTCTACTCCCTGGTAGTTTCAACATTTCTTGTTTACCCTTTCCTTAACCCTGCCCTCAACTCTGTATATACTTCCATCATGCAAGTCTCTTCTTGTGAATTATCATGGGGTGAACTCTGGTTCTTGTTTAAAAACTTTATGGCAAAAAGGATTGGGAAAGTCCAGCATGTCCAGATACCCTTCTCTTTTTCTATGTATATACTTACTGGGCAATCATGCTTTGAGAAAAGTTGAGTTGTCATTCAGAGTTTGATCCTACTTTCTTCCACTCTTCATTAGAATAAAGTTGCCTAAGAGATGCTATATTATTGCAATTCAATACCTTGAAACCAAATTTCTAAGCCACACTTGGACTTACGGAGGTTTTGCATGTCTTTACCACGGTAGCAACCCCAACACTAGTTTTACTATGTTACTATAAGACAGATGAATAATAAAGTGGGTAAGAGAGATCATACCTTCACTCCTGCAGTTTTCTGTTCTACAGGGCTGTTCTTGGCATAAGCAAAGCTAAGAAAGCCTTTTGTCCAACCTCATATCATTAGGTAAAGACGGATCTCACCTTGGGGGGACATCCTTTTGCCAGCAGGCCAGGACTCCTCTAGTGCTCCAAGTTGCACTGGTTCATTTGTTCCAGAACTTTGCTCTGCTAGATGCTAGGGCAGTAATTACAGGAAATGGAGAACGCTCTTCTCTGAGATTCCATACTCACCTCCTGCTAATCTCTGCCTTGCTCACTGGGTTCCGGCCACACCGTTCTTTCTGATCTCTTTCCCAGAAGACCCATCTCAGGTCTTCATGTAGCTAGCTATTGGCTCTGCCTGAAAGACTCTTCCCCTCAGTTTTTGCTACCCAAACTCCTCCCATACTTCAAGTTTATAGGGATTGATGGGGGTCGATGAGACTAAATATGATTGCTTTTATGGTGCCTATTCTACTCCTTCATAGCAGAACTGCAATTAAAGTGTTTAAATGTTAAAACACTTAATTTTATTTTATTTTAAAATACTTTATTCTATTTTACAATACTGTATCGGTTTTGCCATACATTGACATGAATCAGCCACAGGTGTACATGATCTCTCAATGCTGAAGCCCCCTCCCACCTCCCACCCCACACCATCTCCCCGGATCATCACGTACACCAGCCCCAAGCAACCTGT
>SJYC01067176.1:0-20212 GCA_006408675.1 Madoqua kirkii
GAAGTAGTGAGGGAGAAAGTGGTCTCCCTGTCCTATTCCTCCGCCATCTTTTTCCCACCGCTCCCAAAACATTTCTTTAATATATATTTCCCCTATTAGATTATACGATTCATGAAATCAGTATTTACCTCAGTTTCTCTAAAGCCTAGCTCAGGGCTTAGTATACAGTAGGTACATAACAAACTTAGTTGAATGTTGAAATGAATTCATTCATTTGAAGAACTTATAATCATGAGAAGTAGTCAAACCATGTGCAGAATGTTTCCCACCGCTCCCAAAACATTTCTTTAATATATATTTCCCCTATTAGATTATACGATTCATGAAATCAGTATTTACCTCAGTTTCTCTAAAGCCTAGCTCAGGGCTTAGTATACAGTAGGTACATAACAAACTTAGTTGAATGTTGAAATGAATTCATTCATTTGAAGAACTTATAATCATGAGAAGTAGTCAAACCATGTGCAGAATGAATAAGTGAAGACATAAATGAACAAATTTACTACTGAGACATTTCAAATTTGGTGTAAAAACTCACATCACTGTCATGTTCAGGTTAAAAAGATTGTGATGATGTTTACAGAGGTCTTGCACTTGTTCCCCTAAGTATTGGGATTCCCCTAAGTATTGGGGTTCCCCGAAGTGTCTCAATGGTAAAAAAATTTGCCTGCCAGTGGAAGAGATGGTGGTTCAATCCCTGGGTCAGGAAGATCCCCTGGAGGAGGAAATGGCAACCCACTCCAGTATCCTTGCCTGGAAAATTCCACAGACAGAGGAGCCTGGCGGGCTACAGTTTATGGGGTCACAAAGATTTGGACACGACTGAGTAACTGAGCACGCACATGCACTCCTAAGTATTCTCATGGCTATTTGACCATACCTCTGTTCAGAAAACATAGTCTCAACTTTTATTCCTCTTTATATACCTGTTATAGAAAACACTCGGAAATTCTCTGATTGTTAAATTGAATGAACTAAATGATGCCTTAAGAAGCAATGTCCCCCACCTCCACCACCCTCTGGGGTTCTATGATTCAATCAGGAAACCTCTATGTCTTAAATGAGCTTTGTTTTTCTCTAGTTGTTCTGGCAGCTGGGGAAACTTGGAAAATAAAAAATAACACCTATTCATGAAGAATAATGGAAATGGAGGTTTGAGGTAAAGAAGAAGGAACTCAATGAATGAAATCAGATTCATTAAACCTTTGAGGTACCTGCTCTCCTGCTTGTTGTATCACTGTGAAAACACAGCATCAACCTGCCTTCCTTGCCAACAAGGCCTGACAACTCTACCTTTCATGCTGGAAAACAGCAGCTGTAGCACAACCTGAGAACAACACCACTTCTGTATTGAGAGCCCAGTTCTTAGGAGCTCTAATCATTCCAAGATAGCATCTCCCCAATTCTCAGAATAGCCCTCGGAGGGAGGGAGGAGGCTTATATTGTTATAGGCTCTATTTTGCATACAGTAAAAACAAGCCAAACTGAGGTTAAATGATTTGTTCTTGGTCAGGTGTGAGTCAGAGACTGAACCACCAGGAAAATATTCCTAAGCCATTGTTCTACCCTCTTGATATTGTCTTTGGGGTTTCAGAAGGCTATAGAAATTGCTTGATCCAGAAAGGTTTAAAATGGGGAGAACACATTGCATTCTGGGTTAGGTTCCATGTAACTGGTGCAGAAACAGAAATATGAATGTAGAACTCTACCCACTATTCTTGTAACTGGTGGGGGAAAACTATAGGGGTGGGGATGGTGGAGGGGAGAATGCCAGGTAAGCTATTCTTACTTCCCAAAATAGAAATGTTGGCCAGTGACTCTGAGAGCCTGCATCTGACAAGGTAAGGGGAGTTGCATGTCTTTGTTACGTTCGCATCCATCAGTAACTGTTATACCTGCAGGACCTTTGTAAGCCAGGCACTCTGTTAGTCACCTAGGCTACGGTACTGAGTGATAAGGCACTGTCCCTGCCTTCATGAGGCATCTACTCTAGTGAGATCAAATATATTAAAAAGAGAGAGAAACTGCTAACAATTGTCATGGTGGATCAGATGTCTTCTTTTAAGTAGACTGGACCCATGTATTAGAAAAGTTCCTGGCCTTTTTTATTCTCCACCTCTCAGCGGGACATTCAAGACCCACCATAGGGACTTCTCTGGCAGTCCAGTGGTTAAAACTCTGTGGAATTTGGGTTGGATCCCTTCTCGGGGAATTAAAATCTCATATACCACATGCAGCATGGCCAAAAGATTAAAAAAAAAAAAAAGATCCATTGCAATGTACCCTCAAAATACCTTTCTTTCCTCTCCAACAGTTCCATTACCTCCTTCCATAAACACACTGTACTCCAGCCCCACTCAACTCTGTGATCACCATTCCTGGCCTCCTCATATTTGTGTTTTTGTGGCTTTCCTGAAATGAGCTGAGAGACCCTCGGTTTCTCAGCTGACAGACTGCAGACTGGAGATAAGGGTGTGGAAAGGGTGAAGTGTCAGGGATGAGAGGTAGGAGTCATGTTGAGGGAGAGTTCAGGCCATTGCAACGCCTGGCTGTGATCACAGGTGCTATAAGTGGAGAGAGTGGGAGAATGGCCATTATTACTGTGGTTAAAGCCTTTGTCTGACGTTTCAGCTTGTGCAGCAGGAAGAGTACTAGGTTAGGAGACTAGGTGGCTGGGCTGTAGTCTTGCCTCCATCTTAGGTAAGTCACAGAAGTCTCCAATCTCAATTTTTTCTTTGGTTATTAAGCAGGTAAGATTTGGTGTTCTCTGACTGTACCTATCATTCTTCAACCTGATTTCACATATATAAAATGTATATCTATGTGTGTGTGCCTGTGTATGTGTGTACGAGCACTGGGTGATAGACAGGGGACAGTAGTTTTGAAAATTGGATCAGCCTTTGAGAACTACTGGTTTCTTCCAGCTCCGCTTAAAACCAATACTGACAGTTTAGTCTGCTAGATCTTATTGCTAGATTTGCTTGAATGAAAATCTCTTTCTCAGTATCCCACACAATTTCACAAAATAGTCCCTATACTTGGATGATCAGGATGATGGCAGTACCCGTTAGGGCTTGGTTGTTAAGTCTGAATGTAGGACCAAACTGTTGGTGAAAGCGTTTTGTATTCCTAGTCGATCCATATCAGATTACCTTTTACTTTTTTTGTTAGGATGTTATCACTGTCTTTGGACAAAATGCTAATAAAGAAGTATTTTCCTTAAAAAAAAAAAAACAGTGCTAAGGTACAGTTCTATATTCATTTTTAAAAAATCAGTTATATAGAACTCAACCCAAAATAAAGTATACACTGCACTGTATACACTTTGGGATCAAGCAACATTTATAGTCTTCCTAAACCCGAAGACCCCTTTTCTGCTCCTTCTTTCTTGATCCCCAATTCTACCTGGGAGGCAATGTCACAATAATGTCCATCCATCCCTATGAGGCCTAAGTGTCTGTCCTCCAGGAACGTTCAAAGTGCCTGGCCTCCTGGAACAGGTACAGGGAGCTTCTCCAACATAAGACAGCGCTGGCTTGGAGATAACTAATCAGACCTTGCTCTTACTCTGCTCATTTCTGGCCTACAAAATCAATTTCCTGAGCTTTTCCAGTTTTCAGGCATACACAGACTGAGTCTTTGGGACTGTTCCTAAGACACAAGACTATTTCACAACACTAGTGGCCTAACACAGTATAATTTCTAAACAAAAGAGACATGTTGCGCACTTGCCAAGACCAGGTCCTCACAGCTAGTTGAGTAACAGTCTCTCGGAGTGACTCCTCCCAACAAATGCTTGGGGGTTTCAAATAATGGGAAGAGTTTTACACAAACTGTATTGTAGCCAAAATTGACATGTTTTCTTAGCAGCAGCATCAGCAGCAGTACTTAAAATCTACTCTTTCCAAATGGAGGAGATCTTTCAAGTTTTTCTTTCCAACTGTCATTTATTTCTTTTAACAATTTAAAAAGCTATGTCCTCAGTAGATCTGAACCAGGCAGAAAAAGTCTGTCAAAAATAACTTATTGTCCAGTAGATGACGAGATAGGGTTTAAGCTACAGAGGTTCCCAACTGTGGAGCCCGAGAAACTAATTCATCCTTCTCCAGGCTCTGCCAGGGTCATTTCCAGAGCCAGGAAAGGAATGACTCAGAAGTGTGCTGGTTTCGGTAGCACATGTCTTACCTTGAGGCCCAGAAATCTAAATCTCATCTCAAGAATGTTGTTCACTTTGCTTTGTTTTTGTAGGCAGAGAGAGTAGTTTTGGGGGGAATGCCACCTTTTATCCATCTGTTGGGCTGTACCCCGCAGGCCTGCAAGCCCTGTACTTGCCCAACTTTGAGACCAAAGAACCCAGACAACAACAGAGACATTAGTAGTTTAATGGTGAGGGGGATCTTACGCGTCTGAGAAAAGATCCTACTGTGTGGGACAGACAGTGGGCAGGCCATGGTTACCAAAATCTCGAAAAACTACTCTGGATAGACATTCCCCAAATTATTTTCCTATAGAGTTTACTTAAAGGCTCTTATTTACTTAAAGTTTCATCTTATCAAGTTATTTTCGCTGCTGACAAATTCGCAACGGGTACAATAAGGTCATATTTGGTCTCAGATAAGCCTAGGTACAATAGATATATTTAACACTGATGACTAAAGACATGTCTATATTAATCAAACTAATAAGCTTAAGCTAGTTTCAATACCAGATATGGATTTAATTCTAATATTTCCCAGATCACATGAACCTGAAGTTCATTCTGGAGCTTCTTTTATATTTCTGAGAACTTAACTTGAGTGCTTAGTTTTTTAAGCCAATTAAACAGAACTCATCCACAAACCAATTTTGGCAAAGTCATTTGGAAGGAGAGACACCTCACATTTATAAAGTACACATCAACATATGTATATATGTAGACACAGATCTCACAGTTTTCCTACTAAAGTTTTTAAAGGCTTTTTCCCCCTTCACTCTCAGGAATCACAGGTGTAAAGTTCCAGAAAACCCAGGTAGAATCATTTATATCTCAAAGGAAATACCTATTCCTTCTATTAATAGAAAGCTAGCTTCCTCTAACCACATGTGCAAAAACCAGTTTTAAAACATCGAGTCCCATCCTGGACATTTTCAGGAATTTCTTCAGTTTATAAACAGCCAATTCTGTTTAAATGAATAACAGTAATAGACAATAATATGTATCATTCACTTACATTTACATGCCTCACTTTCTGAGGAACATGAATCACCATTCAAGTTACTAGGACACAAAAGAGGGTTAAAACCAGGAAGAGAACACAGGATTTGGTCTCAGGTACTGAGACACTCAGACGCACACCCAAGATAAAATCTCAACCATTTCCAAAAGGCTCACTTTGATACAGTATCAGGAGCATTAGGAGGCGTTGCTCTCCTATACATCTTTCATGGTTTGCTAATGAGGACTGATCACACCCTCTTCCTTGACAGGCAGGTGGCTACTAACCAAAGAGAGTAGGGAAAGAAGCCTGCCCTTGTAGACAGCCCCATGGAAGTGCTGCTTGGTTAAAACCAGGAAGAGAACACAGGATTTGGTCTCAGGTACTGAGACACTCAGACGCACACCCAAGATAAAATCTCAACCATTTCCAAAAGGCTCACTTTGATACAGTATCAGGAGCATTAGGAGGCGTTGCTCTCCTATACATCTTTCATGGTTTGCTAATGAGGACTGATCACACCCTCTTCCTTGACAGGCAGGTGGCTACTAACCAAGAGAGTAGGGAAAGAAGCCTGCCCTTGTAGACGGCCCCATGGAAGTGCTGCTGGAGGGCGGGGTGGCTGGTCACAGGCCATCTTTGATACTTCTTGGCCAGTTAACATAACATCTTCCCATGCCCGGGCACCTAACCTCCATCTCCATTGTTAGCTTGGTGTCTGTGCCCTTTCTTAATATAAAAGCAGGAGCCAGCCCAGAGCTGTGGCCACTGCCTCATGGTCTAACCTTTCTCCCACTGTAATGTGGTGGCCAGAATCTCCACCACAGCCTCAGGGCCATGTATGAGTTCTCAGTACTCTCTCGCCAGCCCCCGCTCTTCAAGGACAGCCATCATGGGGCTCCACAGATTAATGGCAGCCACTCCGGGATTTCCCCTGTGACTTTTGGGATTATCCCCAGAAACTTTTGACTCCCACAAGCTAGTGGAAGCCCAACTTCCCACTCCCGTCCTTACTTCCCAGCTTCTCAGCACTCATGGGAGTTTCCTCAGCCTGCTCCCTGCAGGTCTGCAAGCTCTGGACTTGCTCAGTCTCTGGACTAAAGAAAGAGCCCGGAGTTAGTGACAGAGACATCAGTGGCTTAATGGGTAGCTTACCTGCTGAGGCAAGGTCCTAAAGGGACAGCCCACAGTGTGCGGTGGCCTGCGGGCGTGTCATGACGGGTGGGCCACAGCAGCCATCTTTGCTCCCAGCGGGAGGGGGCGGATACAAGCTATATGCGGAACCAACCTCAGATTGACTCGGTGGTTACCAGGGAAAATAGCAGAGGGGCATGCCCCTCATCACCCCTTTGATAGTGACAGGTGATGCTCTGCTCTACAGATTAGAACAATCAATAGTTGGAGCTGGGGGAAAGTATGTCAGTTATTTGAGTAGGTGTGGGTAAAGCAACGGAGAAGGCAACGGCACCCCACTCCAGTACTCTTGCCTGGAAAATCCCATAGGTGGAGGAGCCTGATAGGCTGCAGTCCATGGGGTTAGAGTTAAAGTGAAGTCGCTCAGTCGTGTCCGACTCTTAGTGACCCCACTTTAACTCTTCACTTTCATGCATTGGAGAAGGTGAGGGTGAAAGTGAAGTCGCTCAGTCGTGTCTGACTCTTTGCGACCCCGTGGACTGTAAACTAATAGGCTTCTCCGTCCATGGGATTCGCCAGACAAGAATACTGGAGTGGATTGCCATTTCCTTTTCCAGGGGATCTACCCGACCTAGGGATCGAACCCGGGTCTCCCGCATTGGAGGCAAACGCTTTAACCTCTGAGCCACCAGGGAAGCCCAAGGACACGGTAACCCACTCCAGTGTTCTTGCCTGGAGGATCCCAGGGACGGGGGAGCCTGGTGGGCTGCCGTCTATGGGGTCGCACAGAGTCAGACACGACTGAAGTGACTTAGCAGCAGCAGCAGCAGCAGCAGCAGCAGATGAAGCAGGCGCTGGTCAAGCAGGGGATGTACCTTGAGTGGCCTGACCTTATCCCATCAAAGAGGGCTTTGCCTCCTGTGTTTGTCCCTCGGTCTCCTCCACTGGTTGCCTTGTACAGGAGCCAGGACACAGGAACCAGGCTCCCTGGGACCTTCAGTGGCTCACCTTTAAATATAGATTTCTGCTCCTTGTGAACAGATCTGGAACGAAATTTGCTTCAGAAGAAAAGCAAAACTGCTGGTTGATACAAAGTTTTGGATTATATGTGGTTGGAAGCTTCTCCATACCACCTCCAAACATTATCATATAGAGTTTTGAAGTCTGGGTGACTTTTCTTGCTGCCCAATAAAGAGCAGAGAGAACAAATCTTGGCCAGCAGTAGCCAACAAAAAGCATTTTGGTTTTGGGTTCTTAATTGTTAAGAATCTAATATGCCCAGGTTGACTTTATTAGCATGTCTCTTATCCTTTAGGAAAAAGTTTTGAAACAGTCTACCCAAAGGTTTTTGCTGTTTCTAGAGATGACTTGTGTTTGAATTTGCCAATTAACATGACAATGTCCATGGCAGATTCTTTTCCAGGGGAAAAGAGTTGTTCTTTGAAGGGCGGTGTCTGAAGGTGTCGAGACCGAGACCGAGAGGCATCTTCTCCTCTGGGACTGTTTGGATTGTATGTTCCTGAGCCAAAAAAACATTCTTTAGCATTGGCTGACAAAATGGGCTTCAGAACAGGAGTTTCTAAAGCTGCAGTGGAAAATTTAATTATTCAGGTCCTGTCAAAATCCATCTGCTTAATTCAACTGTTTCTGGGTAAGGTACTTTCTATTTTTTCCAGCAGTACTACTTGATGGCTCTCTGATAGGAGTATGAAATTAGCTTTCTTGATAAGCAAGCTTTTCTTTTTATTTTTCTCAGCCTTGGGAGTATTTGTGTTAGATGTCTTCCTAGAGTTTATTTGCTTTATAGATAATTTGATAGAGACACTTAAGTGACTTTTAGAGCTGAGAGGTAGATGGTGTCATTTAAGGAATTGTTGCCAGAGATTTCAACATGATAATGACTTAGTGATTGACTAGTCCCCACAACTTACAAGTAAAGCCTTTCTGTAATTTTATAGGGAGAAGAGCACCAGAAGTTTTTTGGATTTGCACAAGACCCACATATGTGACATGTTCGTGAGCATGTCTGGGGTCTTGACTGTTTCAGGGTGCCTCATCTGAACAGTTGGAAACCCTGTACTAGACAACAGTTACATTTATGATAAGCATTCATAAATTTGCTTTTGGGGAGCGGGTGGGGGAAGGCTTTGAGTTGCTAAATGTATAAATAATGAATGTGCCAATATCTGGGCTTTTTCAGCTTAAATATCAGACGGAGAGCCTTATGCAAGCCACTGAGTTAGTGAAACTATTTGTTATTTTAGGGTGCATGCCTGTATAATAAGTATAGGACAGAAACGGAATTTTCAAAATCAGTGATGCCATGTGTGTTTTAAATAGAAATTAAGAAAAAGAAAGTTATACTGATGATTCTCAGTGAAAATATGCATATAAGAAAACCTCAGGAAAATATACATAAGAAAGTGGACTTGTTAGTAATAACAGCCTTACATTTGTATGGGGTCTGCAGCCAAATGGACTTTCAAAAACCAACTCCTCTTTTCCAAGTCAAATAAAGAACTCTACTAATTTCAGTAGGTCTTCAAATCAAGAATGTGTCATGGGAATTTTTTTTTTATGTTTTAAAAAAGCATTTATTTGTTTGTCTGTACTGGCACGTGGGATCTTTAGTTGTAGTGTGGGGGATCTAGTTACCTGACTAGGGATTGAACCCAGAAGCCTTGCACTGGGAGTTCAGAGTCTTAGCCACTGGTCCACCAGGGAAAATCTCTATTGTGGCAATTTTGGAAAACAGCTCTCTGGGGCCTTGGAACTGGGAGGAAAATAAAAATACTTTGCTGGGCTACTTCTGAATAATGAACATTCCTATGATAGAGTCAGAGGCTTGCTGATCTGGGCCTGGCCGAGGATCATTTTTAGTTAAGAGCACTACTTGCTTTTCCGTTTTCCCAGTCTTTCAAACCCTGACTTGTATCAGTCCAACCCTGCAGGACCAACCCTGCGCATTCCACTTTTTCCTGCAGTCTGGAGGCCACACCTACTTCGAAGGCTCGCAGGATGTAAGGCTGCTTCTTGTTACAAAGCTCTGACTCCTTCCTCACTAGACAGGGTTTGGGGCTTTTCCAGCCCTACTAGACACACCTTGGAGACTATTCTAATTCTCCACCTACCTCCTCACTTTAAGTCTTCAGGTCCTTTAAGACAATAGGAAATAATCCATTTATTTTCTTCTGGGAACAACTCTGGTTTTACTTTGAGATGTTGGGGAACTGAATGAACCTTCCTGTGCCTGAATTCTGCTTCTCTGTTGTTCCAGTCTCAAGAGTACACAGCCTCTTTGGGGTTGTTTCTGGATCTTCAGCGTGCATGTTAACAATTTATGGCGCTTTACTAAGAATTCATCCTCTTGGATTCCCCTTGAATTCTATTAATATGATGGGGCCCAAGTACCTTCATATTAAACAGCCTTCTTTGCTGATTTTAATGCTTCTGGTCTGAGAACAAAGTCTGAGAATCATTAATGCTTTAGAATTTTAATGTGAAAAGAACTAAATGGGGGTAATGAGCCCAAACTTCCTTATTTTTCAAATGAAGAAATTGAGCTTAAATGAGATGATAAACCCACAGCCAACTGGTAACAAATCTGGGACCAAAAATTGAGTTCTCCTACCTTTTAGTTTATGAGGCTATGAGGCATAAGGTGAGACAGGACTACATAGAAGTAAAATAGCTCAGGGTTTATGGGATTGAGCCAAGTGGCTGCCTCAAACATGTAAATTTGAGAATGTTAGTGAAATGCAGAAATATGAGGACTATAGGTTCTTTCCTGAATTATCTGGAAAGGTCTTTGTGTAGGTTATCAAGTCTAAACTTGCATTCAGTTCTTAAAATCCCCGGTGCCAAGTGGGCATCCATTTGGCTGAAGATTTGTTTGAAGATTTCTAGGGATAAATATGCCCCCAAACCACCCTGAGCCCTTCTCCCTGTCCACTTTCTAACAGCTTATTTCCCATTATAATTACTTTCCTTTTGAGCTGGAAATCTCTCCTCCCTACCTTAAGCTTCTATTGCCGAGGCTAGTCCTATTTTCTCTCTTTTCAATATTTGTTATTTTTTAGTTTTTAATCAAAGGATAATTGCTTTACAATATTACTTTGGTTTCTGCCATACATCAACATGAATCAGCCATAGGTATACATATGCCTCCTCCTTCTTGAAACTGCTGCTGCTGCTGCTAAGTCGCTTCAGTCGTGTCCGACTCTGTGCGACCCCATAGATAGCAGCCCACCAGGCTCCCCCATCCCTGGGATCCTCCAGGCAAGAATACTGGAGTGGGTTGCCATTTCCTTCTCCAATGCATGAAAGGGAAAAGGGAAAGTGAAGTCACTCAGTCGTGTGTGACTCTTAGGACCCCATGGACTGCAGCCCACCAAGCTCCTTCATCCATGGGATTTTCTGGGCAAGAGTACTGGAGTGGGTTGCCAGTGCTTTTTCCATTCTTGAAACTACTTATTTTTATTTATTTGGCTGTGCTGGGTCTTAGTTGTGGCACAGGGATCTTTTCGTTGAGACCTGCAAACTCTTGGTTGTGGCACGTGGGGTCTAGTTCCCTGACCAGGGATCGAACTCCGGCCCCCTCTTCACTGGGAGCATGGAGTCGTAGCCACTGGACCACCAAGTCCCTGATCCTATTTTCAAGAGAGATTCAGAACAAGCCCAATTTGCCTTCCACCTGACAACAATCACGCTATCTAAACTGTTCTTGTTAAGCCTGAACAGCCGAAGGTACTTTGCCATTCTTTGTGTAATTTGACTTTCAATTTTCTTCATTCTGATTCTTCTAAGTGAAATCTATTTGGTCATTTTTTTGTTTAAAAAAAAAATGACACCTGAAATAGTCATAGTACTCAGTGTGGTTTGACCAACTCAGAACGCATTATTTCTAGATATTTTTCTCCTAACTATAAGGACTGTGGGCTTCCCAGGTGGCACCAGGGATAAAGAACCTGCCTGTCAATGCAGGAGACACAAGAGATGTGAGTTTGGTCCCTGGGTCAGAAAGATCCCCTGGAGGAGGGCATGGCAACCACTCCAGTGTTCTTGCCTGGAGAACCCCATGGACAGAGCAGCCTGGCAGGCTACAGCCCACAGGGTCACAAAGCGACTTCGCAACCACACAAGCATAAAGACTGAAAATACATACCTTTTGGGGTGGCCCAGTCACATTCAACTCATAGTCATTTAAAATTCCCATGTTTTCTTTACATGTGCTGTTAAAATCGTGTGTCCTCACATAGTTTGGTTTTTTTACAGCCACGTGTTTTACTTCATGGGGCTGCCCATGTGTGGTGCTAGTGGTAAAGAACCTGCCTGTCAATGAAACTAACAAACATACTGTAAATCAACTATACTCCAGTACAATTTTTAAAATATTAAAAAAAAAAAAAAGTGTTCCAGCCTGGGAAATCACGTGAGTCAAAGACCAAAGACGAAAGAAAATAAAGCTTGGAGTGTGGGTGAAGGGTACACATAGATGGGTCTGGCAGAGACAGGTACCAGGAAAAGGGCAGTGGAAGCAGCTGTGGGATTGGCGAGTGTCTGGGTGGTTGATAGAAATGTTGGTCAGTAGTGTCTGAGACTGACACCAATCCATTAATTGATCTTCTTTAGGGAAGACAGTTTTCCACAACTCTAATCACTACATTTTCCATCCTGTCTACCAAAATATCCTGAGATATTTGGCCAAATATCTAGCTGAAAATCAGACACACCATGTTCCCTGATTGAGCAGACTAATAACCTTAATTAAAAAGAAAATGTGTTGACCTTCATCTGTCCTAACTTGGCCCCTGCGAACCTGTGCCTGATTAAAAAAAAATTTTTTTTATTTATTTGTTTGGCTGCACCGGGGGTTAGTTGCAGCGTGCAGGATCTTCGATATTCATCGCCACATGCAGGAATTTTTGTTTTGCAGCCATGCAGGTAATGTCTGATTTCTCATCTACACGACTCCCCCTGAGTTGCTCCCTAGGGAGAGAGCCAGGAGAAAGCCTCTTGGAAGACTGACCTCATAAAATGTAATGGTGGGTAATTGTGAAATATGATATAGAAAAGATTTTCTCTTGCTCAAGAGATGTCAGCTGGGTTAAAAGGAGCCCGCATGGGGCACTGTCTGGCTGTTACAGCAGAGTGGTTAAGAGCCAGGCCTGGGAGTCAGATTACCCAGATGCAAACCCTGCCTTTCTCAGTTACTATCTTCATGACTTTGAACAAAAGGTTGGCCTTCCTCAACTATAAAAGGGAGATCAATTGCCTACATCTCAGGGCAATATGTATTTGAAGTAAATGAAATAATGTATGTCCAGTGCTTGGCACATAGTTTGCATTTGATAAGTGTTATTATTTTTCTAGAACAAATTGTTTTCATTATAAAGACTCTTGCACCTTCTAATTTCTTGCCCTCATGTGGTCTTGTCATTTTCTCTCGTACTTTGTGGAGCAGCGCCCCCCTTTTTTTTCTGTTACAGCAACTGTGAAGTGCAAAGGGAATAAAGTATCTGGAAGCAGCACTATGAATTCTTTTGATTAAAGCAATACTTTTTTTCCTCTCATTTTTGGAGGCCTGGAGTCAGCTAGCCAGGCTGATGTGAAGAAAGACTTGTGGCGTGAGTGAGCTGGTACACGGCTCCATGCCTGCAAAGTCACCCCACCCCCAAGTCTGCAGTGAAGGCTGTGGGTGGACCGGTGACAGGAGGCATTCTTTCTTGGTGCTGTACGTGACATCCCAGGCAAATGGACAGCGTGAGCCTTTGTGATTTTGCAACGTTTCATTGTTACTTAGTACTTTAGATTAGCAACTGTCCAAAGCTGATGCAGAGCTAATGTTCAGAAAGGGATGTTATTTTGTCAGCTTGTACAAGTTACCAGTGGACCAAAATTTGCACTTCATTTGTAAATTAGAAAGGTAGAATGAGTTCCTGAGCCCTCTGAATTTGGAAATCTTCCCTACCATCCCAGCCAAAATTCCGTTTGGTAATCCAGGGTCACTGGAGATACCCGTTAGATTTTCCCGCACATTTGGATCAGTGTAGGTATGAATAGATCAGGGCTAAGGCTAAGATTTGCCCTCAAGACATTTTGGGGGCTTTCTGAAGGTTTCTAGTAAGCAGTCATGTATTAATGTTCATTAGTGTCTTTCCTGTTTTGTAAGTATTCTTCTGAGAGATGAAGTGGTCAAGACATTGCCCCCCCAGTCCCTATGCTCCTGTCTGAAACAAGGAGAGCCTGTTTCAGGAAGAGATATGGAGATGGTGCATTGTTAATGAGAATAACATGCCCTCTGCAGCCTCCTCAGGCGTGGAGCTGGGCCATGAGCTGGGAACACCTGCTCTTACGTGCTGTATGTTTCAATCCATTGAAAGATCTTAGTGCAAAATCAAGCATGGAATGATGTTCTGTGGTTTTCAAAGAGGTTCCTACGGGGTTTGAGTTGGATAGGCCAGGCCAAGAACAAACTCATTCATCTGTGACAGATATAACTAGACTTCAGTGTCTGGTCTGGGAAAACTGGACGTGTTTTACAGAAAGCACAATGCTTGGGATCCTCATTTAGAACATTTATAACATTAGTCTGGCCCCAAATCGAGCTGACCTCACAACTGTCAAGAGGGTAAGTGTGTTTGGGTCTATGTCTTTATGCCATCTAGTGAAATCATCAAGTTTGTTCTCTAGAAAAACTGCAGATCAATTTCCTGCATCTCTAAGTCATTTCCCCTGTAAGGCCAACCCAGTAACCTCATAAAAAAACAGCTCATATCTCCAAGCCTAACTTTTCTCAGTTCCTCTAGATAAATAAAGTTTCTCTGTGAATCAATTAGGGGACTCTCCATTTTTTTTTTTAAATATCAAAGAATTGGATTAAAATGGATTGCGCAGGAAATGCTGTCACAAAAAAGGCCAACAAAAAGAAGACACGCTTAATTATTGAGTGGAATATTCATAATTTTTCATGTCTATCAGTTCAGTGTGTCCCTAACATGTTTTTAAGATGTACAAAAGGAACACATATTATAGCTCTTTTTTTTTTTTTTTTTGAGGAAAGCAAGACAAATGCCAATATAATCCTTGTTTTTGAATACTTCATTTCTCTTCAGTTGAACAAAATAACACCATTTCTTTTTCAATTCTCTCTTTTAGGGCTACTCTCCACCCAACCATTGTGTAAAGAAGTTCATTTAAAGGTAAACCCCGCAAGACCTTGAGAAAAGTTTTGCTACTATACTATTGTAGTTAATCATAAATGATTACTAGTTCCTGCCTTCTCCGCAGTTAATCATGGATTTCTGGTTTTTCAGTCAGGATAAAGAAAGTTTAAATGTCTCCAGGAGCTCTCAGAGACCAGCAGGCTTACCATATTTTCCTCGGAGTGCTCTCTCCTAGTCAGGACGTTTCTGAGTGCCCCTTTAAGTATATCTGTTGTTGACCTGAGTGAAAACTAGATGTACGGGTGTTGGAGTAGGAAGTTAATAGGTATGTCCAAACCTATTATTTCCAATAAGCCTTTATGAGGCCTTTCTTCAGAGTTAAGATAGCTGGAGGCTTAAATTTGGCCAGTAGTAGGAAATGGACTTGCCGTGGTAGCGTCAGACATCCTGGTTTTTAAAAGAAGACGGATCAGAGAATGAAGGCTGGACTCTGAAATAGCCATGCCCTTCCTTCCTGCCATCTCTCTCTCTTTCCACCTTACCTTTTCCTCCTCTCTTTCTAGCACAGTTTCTCTTCTCCCTCCCCTCTCCACGTCTCTGTCACTGTCTCTCACTTTCTCCTCCTGAAAGTTATCTTGACTGTTTTCTCCCAGATCAAAGGTAGAAGTGGGCCATTTGATTAATTGCCATGCAGCAGAACCCTTTGCCTCCTTGACACACAAGCCAAGGAGACAAAGGGCACTCTTTAGAAGTCTTGAGCTGTGTGGGTGCAGGGTGTAGAATTCACAAGCCTGAGAGCATGGGGCCCTCCCAGCAGGGATGTGAAGGTCCCTAGACCCTGCCAAAGAATAAAGTTGCTACTGCCCACATTGTGTTGAGCCATATTTGCATTTGAGGAAAAAGCAAACAACCCCAGCTATTAAGCCATGTGCCCTATACAAGTTTGATTTAAAGTTCGAAAAAAACTTTTAATTTCCATGTGTGGAAATCAGTAGCATGATGGTTGACAGTCAGGAATGATGACTGACAGTTTAATCTTTTCTTTCCCGTGCTGTGCAAAGTCCTCAGAATTGCACTGTCCCATCCAGGCATCGCTAGTCCTGTGTAGCTATTTTCATTCAAATTAGTTAAAATGAAGTAAAACTTAATATTTTGTTCCTTAGTCACATTAGTCTCATTTTAAGTATTCAGTAGCTATATGGTGGCATCAATTACTCTATCAGACTGTGTAGGTAACATAACATTTCCATCTTTGCAGAAAGTTCCACAGGACAGAATGTTCCTAATCCTTTGTTCTCTTAAGCCAGGTAGGTTAGAGGAGGCCATGGAGTGCTCCACAATAGAAAGTTGAGTAGGATTTCAGAACTGGCTGAACACAAAGAAAAAGAAAACAGAATGCCATGTTAAAATAAAGAGAAGTGGAATGGGTTGATACAAATGAGATACTGTTTGGAAAGTTGTTTTAGAAGTTGAGAAGATATACCTGTACATATATGTATATATACATAGATACACTGATACAATTATAGGTGGAATTATGACAGTTACTGTGATTATTTCTAAGTGAAGAATGCTCAACTGAGGGTGAAAGCTTAGCCAATGGCCGTGTGCTTTTTCTACTCATCAGAACTAAAATTCAGGGTTCGACTCTCCTAACCTAGGCTAGGTCTCAAATGAGGAACCCTGCCTTCTTCGTAAGGCTAACAGTTGCTTTGAGTAATTGAGATGTGCTTCAATTCCCAAAGGGAATTTTGTTCCCACCGGTCATCTTCCCTAGATCCTAACTGGGGTCCAGGGTCACTTACTACCTTCAGGTAGTGAAAATGATGATTTTAAAGCAAAGATCTTCTTTAGCCTAACCAATAATCTTCCTCTTGAATCGAACACAGATCCTATCAGACCTTTCTCTCAAGTTAACTCATGGTTCAAGCCTGATTTGGATGTTTGTCAGTCATGCAGAAAAGACCCTTTGACTACTCTGCCCCAGTGTCATGATTACAAAGACACAGACTAAGATAATGGATTCTAGTCTCCTGGCTTGCACAAGGCAGGCTTTTCCAAGCCAGGTGGCAATATCAATGAGATCCAGTGTCCCTCAAAGCAAGAACACTGGGTTCTTCAGAGACGTCAGCTTTGGCCGCTGTACTGTGACTTCCTAAATTCGCTAATGATCCTTCCTTCCTCTCTTTCCCCCAGGCATTTTCATTTACTTTTCAACCCTTTTGGCTCTGACCTCTTGGTGGTTACAAAACTAAATGGGTGAGAGGGCTGGGGATTAATCCACCAAACCCTCATCAAGCTTAAGGGCTTAGGTATCGGTGTCTGTGTGTGGGATCCTTCTAACCTATTCCTCAGTGAAACATGTGGGAAGGCAGTCTGAGCATCACATGTTCTGATAAAATCTCTCTGAGCTAAAAGTTAAGGGGGTCTCACTGCCTTGTTAGAGGATGAATGGAGTTTGTGATGAACCCAGGAGAAGCAATCAGAGGTCTAATCAGCGCATATGTGAGCCTGATTATTTGCTGGTAATGATTAGAACTTTCCATCAACACATTTGTTACTAATCAACAAATATTTATTGAGTGCATCTTCATCAAATGTTGAGGTATAATGAGGGAACCTATCGTCTATTTGTCAAGCTTTGAACAGATCGATGATACATTATGATTCATAAACTTTGGAAGTCTCAAACGTTTTGTTTTGAGTATTTTAAAGGTTTTATTTTTATCACCAAATGTGAAGAGTGGAATGTGAAGAAAGATTGTGGAAGGGGAACGGTCCCTCCTTATCTCTGTTTCCTAAGTCTGGGATGAACTGTGGGGAAAAAAATAGGTCATTTGAAGGATGGGTCCATTATGAACAAAGTCTGAAAATGAAAATTGAAATGGTTTTTAACTCCCTGGCTGTTTCTGCATTGATTAGTTGTTTGTTGAAATAGGAAGGCCATGCCAGAGCTTTCTCTCACATTCCTGGGATCTGAATTTACATGTCTGGTGTCTGCTTTCAGAGCACCGTCAAAACTTGCTTGTCATATGCCTCATCACTTCATTGCCAACAACTGGTGTAGCTGAGGGAAGAATCTCTTTCAGAGAGGTGAGGGACCTTGGAAGTCATCTGTTTTCACTTCTTTACCTTCCAAGTGAGACATCTGAGGTCCAGAGAGGTGAAGCACCTCCCTGCAGGTGCATAGCTTCTTGGGCTAGAAGCTGGATGACTGACATTCTGCTTTCCTCTCTCTCTGTTTTAAATCTGGCTGTGCCAGGACTTCGGAGAAGGCAATGGCACCCCACTCCAGTACTCTTGCCTGGAAAATCCCATGGATGGAGGAGGCTGGTAGGCTGCAGTCCATGGGGTCGCTAAGAGTCGGACACGACTGAGCAACTTCCCTTTCACTTTTCACTTTCATGCATTGGAGAAGGAAATGGCAACCCACTCCAGTGTTCTTGCCTGGAGAATCCCAGGGATGGGGGAGCCTGGTGGGCTTCCATCTCTGGGGTTGCACAGAGTCGGACACAACTGAAGTGACTTAGCAGCAGCAACAGTGCCAGGTCTTAGTTGCAGCATGCAGAATCTACTACCCTGACCAGGGATTGAACCCAGGCCCCCGAGTGTGAGTCCTAACCACTGTACCCCCAGGGAAGTCCGTGCCTTTCTTAACTAGGTTCTCCACCAGCTTGATTTGCCCTGTGTTTAAAACCATCCCACTGCTGATCTGTGAAGAAGTGTTGGTTACGGAAATGTGAAGGCACATCTTTTGGATAGCTTTTCAAGCCAAAGCAGAGAATTGTTTCTAGAATCCGAGACAGCAACATTTTTAAACAGAGACTTCAAGCTTCTGGCTTCTGAGTAGTTTCCCAGTTTGATAAAATGGGGTCTCCTAGCTTTACCTCCTTGAAGAAAGTCTGCTCTATCAGGAACAGTTTGGACAACACAATTTAAAAGCAATACAGCACAGTGATCAAAGTGTGGATGGATTCCAGAGCCAAGCTGGGTTCATAATCCTGGCTGTGACATGTACAAGTTGTATGGCCTTGGCTAAACCACTTAATTGCCTTGAGCCTCAGTTTACCCCTGTGTAAACTAGGGATAATGATAACAGTAGTATATTCCTCAGTCTAATCAGTATATTGTAAAGCATTTAGAGTGGTGCCCTGGCACATTATGTGTTTGCTATTTTTATTATGCATGTATGCTAAGTCACTTCAGTCATATCCAACTCATTGTGACCGCATGGACCATAGCCCATCAGGCTCCTCTGTCCATGAGATTCTCCAGGCAAGAATATTAGAGTGGTTGTCATGCCCTCCTCCAGGGGATCTTCCTGACCCAGGGATCAAATATGGGTCTCCTGCATTGCAGGTGGAGTCTTCACCATCAGTGCTACCCAGGAAGCAGCATCACCCCCGCCCCACCTCTACACACACTTTTTTCTTTATTTACTTGGCTAAATGCAATGTACTATATCCTCTATTTATTTCCTACATAAAACTTAAGAAAGCAGGAAAAGCATAAGAAATCAAGGGAGTGATGTGATTTGAAAGTGTCAATTCATCGTCTCTTTAATTGGCCTAACACATCACTAGAATAATCTACTATGGCCTAAACCATGGGGTATTAGAATTATCGAGGCTTGAGAGGTCACCTGACCCATCTTGCTGGCTTAGGAAAGAGCCTGAGGCCTAGAGAAGGACCCACAATCTTAACGGTCAGGTTCAAGTGCCTGCTGTCCACCAGTAGCCTGGCCATTGTGGCCTGAAAACAAGATATTGCCTGAAAAGGGGGGAGGTGGCTAAGACATTTAGTGGATCCTAGAAAGGAAAAGGAAGGACTTATTCCAGTTGTTAGAAAGACTTGCCACTGAGGGGTGGTTCAGTGAAAGGAGGAAAAGGACTATGCTTTCCTTACTCACACTGTTCCCCTCCTCCTGCCCCGTTTCTGAGCCTGCCTATTGGTTATATTTCAATTGCATCTGGTGGTGACAGTGGTGGAATTTCTGACTCAGGTCCCCACGAAGCATAAACACAGTTCCTCTTAGTTGAATGGGGTTCCCTCATGTCTCCTCAAGTTTGTGCCCACAAGCTTCAAAGAGAATTAAATGTCCTTCATCAAGCATCTGGTGCTTCCCTAGTGTCTCAGATGGTAAAGAATCTGCCTGCAGTGCAAGAGACTTGGGTTTGATCCCTTGGTCGGGAAGATGCCCTGGAGGAGGGCATGGCACCTGACTCCTGTGTTCTTGCCTGAAAAATTCCGTGGATAGAAGAGCCTGGCAGGCTACAGTCCGTGAGGTCACCAAGGGTTGGACATGACTGAGTGACTAACACTTTCATGAAGCGTCCAGCCGACATCCCAACAGAGCCAAGTTCTCAGCCAGGTTCCCAGTGGGTCAGGACTCCACTTTTCAAGACAGTGACATGGATGAGCAAGATAATGACATGGATGAGCTATCATAATGAGATGACACATTTTAGTGATTAACTTCATTTGGGCTTGTATTGCCATTTTTATTGTGAAAAAATAATACATTCAAAAGAGCATATGCCGTATATTTGTAATTAAAGGCAAATAAAAAATGAATACTCAGTATCTACCATTCAGGTTTTAAATTAGAACATGTTAATATTTCTTATAAAGGCTAGACCAAAAACTCCATGAGGTCATGTGCTTATAGTATATAATACGTCTTTACACATGTATATATTCACATATATATATATATAT
>SJYC01067181.1:30-50963 GCA_006408675.1 Madoqua kirkii
GTTCATGGAGTTCTCAAGGCAAGAATACTGAAGTGATTTGCCAACCCCTTCATGGTGAAATCAAATCCTCATTACTAACAAAAATGAAATTGAAGTCGTTCAGTTGTGTCCAGTCATGAGGATCTGATGTAGCTGACAGCAGTAAACTTAAAATTAAAAAAAAAAGAAAGAAAGAAAGAAAAGAAAGTCACCACGTTCTGAAGGAGAATATGAAAGACAATGAGAGGTAAGCTTTTATGTGGGTTTTTTCTTTTTATAACTACTGTGTCCTATTTTTTATTTACTTATTTTTAATTGAAGTATAATTTCTTTACAGTATTGTGTTGGTTTGACCAAACATCAACATGGATGAATCATAGGTCTACTCATATCCCCGCCCACTTGAACATCCCACTCACCTCCCCTCTCATCCCACCCCTCTAGATTGTCACTGAGCCCCAGCTTGAGCTCCCAGAGTCAGACAGAAAATTCCCATTGGCTATCTACTTTACATATGATAATGTATGTTTCCATGTTTCATTTTGTCCCATGAGGGGCTTATTCATGGACCACTTGAGTGTTCTCATAATATGATAGTTAAATTCCCCCAACAGAAAATGAATAAGGCACCATAGTCATTATTTCCCTTATTATTCTGTTACTTTCTGTTGTGTAGTGTTCCTGTTTTAGGTACACTTCTTGTAAATGAATGCAACTTGTATTTTATTCCAATTTGACAATCTTTTTCTTTTAACTAGACAATTTCATCTATTATATTATTTGTTGATGCTAATAAATTAGGATTTACTTCCAGCATTTTATCTTGTACTTTCTATTTGCTTCAAATTTCCTATATTTCTTTTTATATCGCCTTTCTTGCCGTTATGAAAATCAAAGAAGAACTAACAGGAAATTTTTAAAATGGGAAATATAGTAACTGAAATAAATATAAAACTCACATAACAGGGTGAGTTCAATACCAGGGTGATGATGATAGAGGAAAGAATGAATTTGAATATAGCTAGAAATAGTTAAGGCACCATAGTCATTATTTCCCTTATTATTCTGTTACTTTCTGTTGTGTAGTGTTCCTGTTTTAGGTACACTTCTTGTAAATGAATGCAACTTGTATTTTATTCCAATTTGACAATCTTTTTCTTTTAACTAGACAATTTCATCTATTATATTATTTGTTGATGCTAATAAATTAGGATTTACTTCCAGCATTTTATCTTGTACTTTCTATTTGCTTCAAATTTCCTATATTTCTTTTTATATCGCCTTTCTTGCCGTTATGAAAATCAAAGAAGAACTAACAGGAAATTTTTAAAATGGGAAATATAGTAACTGAAATAAATATAAAACTCACATAACAGGGTGAGTTCAATACCAGGGTGATGATGATAGAGGAAAGAATGAATTTGAATATAGCTAGAAATAGAATATCGGAGAAGGCAATGGCAACCCACTCCAGTACTCTTGCCTGGAAAATCCCATGGATGAATGAGCCTGGTAGGTTGCAGTCCATGGGGTCGCTAAGAGTCAGGCACGACTGAGCAACTTTACTTTCACTTTTCACTTTAATGCATTGGAGAAAGAAATGGCAACCCACTCCAGTGTTCTTGCCTGGAGAATCCCAGGGATGAGGTAGCCTGGTGGGCTGCCATCTATGGGGTCGCACAGAGTCGGACACGACTGAAGCGACTTAACAGCAGCAGCAGCAGAAATAGAATATAGATAGGGATACAGATGATCCAATCTGAGAAACGGAGAGGAAAAGAAAAATGATTGGAAAAAATGGACAGTCTTAGTGGCCTTCCAGACAATACAAAAGATTTATCTCACCAAAACCCCAGAAGAGAAAGAGTATGATACACACACATGTACCCACAAACACACACACACAACTGAGAAAATAATGTCTGGAAACCAAATATTTAGCAAAATGCATGAGATACTGGTTTGTTTAGCTCAGAAGCCCCAAATAAAATAACTTCCCCAAACATGCCTAAATCACTAAATTTTAAAGACAAAAATTCTGATATTAGCCAGAGAAAAATGATGCACTACTTATAGGGAACACCTATTCAAAAGACTACAGATTATTCATGAGAGCTAAAAGAAAAGAAATTTCAGTGCAGAATTCTATAATTAACAAAAGTCTCCTGCAGGAATTAAGATAAAATAAACATTTTCTCAGAAAACTAAGAATTGATTGTGTGTGTTAGTTGCTCAGTCATCTCCAACTCTTTGTGACCCCATGAACTGTAGCCTGCTCCTCTGTCCATGGGCCTGTCCAAGTAAGAATATTGGAGTGGGTTGCCTTTTCATTCTCCAGGGGGATTTCCCAACCCAGTGTTCGAAACTGGGTCTCCTGCATTGCAGGTGGATTCTTTGCCATCTGAGCCACCAGGGAAGCCAAGAATGGAAGAGAGCTTCCTAAATCTGACAAACAGCAGCTACAAAATCATCATCATCATTATATATGACTTAAGTCATATTTAAAGGTAAAGATTAAATGTTTTCTCCTTAGGATCAGAAGTAAGACAAGGATGTTCACTCATCATTCTTATTTGAGAGCATGCAGTCAATCTTAACCAGGGCATTAAGTCCAGAAAAAGAAATACGAGAAAAAGGCATAGATATTAGAAAAAAAGAAATAAAAATATTCCTCTTCACAGATATGAGTTTCTACATAGAAAATGCCAATGAATCTATAATAAAAACTTTTGGAACTATTAATAATAAATGATCTTAACAATGTTATAGGCTACAAGGTCAACAAAAAACAATCAAACATATTTCTACATATAGACAATAAACTACTAGAAATTGCAATTTTAAAATAGGGACATTTATAAAATTTCCAAAATATTGGAGCATACTTAGGCATAAATTTAGCAATATGTATACAGGATCTGTATGCTGACAATTGCAAAACACTAAGGAAAAAAATCAGAGTGCCTACTTCTATGCAGAGTACATCATGATAAACGCTGGGCTGGAGGAAGCACAAGCTGGAATCAAGATTGCCGGGAGAAATATCAATAACCTCAAATATGCAGATGACACTACCCTTATGGCAGAAACTGAAGAAGAACTAAAAAGCCTCTTGATGAAAGTAAAAGAGGAGAGTGAAAAAGTTGGCTTAATGCTCAACATTCAAAAAATGAAGATCATGGCATCTGGTCCCATCATTTCATGGCAAATAGATGGGCAAACAGTGGAAACAGTGTCAGACTTTATTTGAGGGGGCTCCAAAATCACTGCAGATGGTGATTGCAGCCACGAAACTAAAAGACGCTTACTCCTTGGAAGAAAAGTTATGACCAACCTAGATAGCATATTAAAAAGCAGAGACATTATTTTGCTAACAAAGGTCCGTCTAGTCAAGGCTATGGTTTTTCCAGTGGTCATGTATGGATGTGAGAGTTAGACTGTGAAGAAAGCTGAGCACCAAAGAACTGATGCTTTTAACTTGGGTGTTAGAGAATACTCTTGAGAGTCCCTTGGACTGCAAGGAGATCCAACCAGTCCATTCTAAAAATCAGTTCTGGGTTTTCTTTGGAAGGAATGATGCTAAAGCTGAAACTCCAATACTTTGGCCGCCTCACGCAAAGAGTTGACTCATTGGAAAAGACCCTAATGCTGGGAGGGATTGGGGGCAGAAGGAGAAAGAGACGACAGAGGATGAGATGGCTGGATGGCATCATCAACTCGATGGACATGAGTTTGAGTAAACTCTGAAAGTTGGTGATGGACAGGGAGGCCAGGTGTGCTGCGATTCATGAGGTCGCAAAGAGTCGGACATGACTGAGCGACTGAACTGAACTGAAGGAAAGGGATATGCATACCATGTTCATTGATTGAAAAGTTCATGGCAGTAAACATTAAAAATGACCTACAAAATCAATACAATTTCAATTAAACTATAAGTAGCATGTTTAGTAGCATATGTAAGCTGATTATACAGTCTATATGAAAAATAAAGGAATTAAGATGTTAAAACAATTTTTAAAAAGAATAGCAAATTTGGAGAAAACACTGAGTTTTATACTTACTATAAATCTATGGTAACCCAGAGAGTGTAGGATTAGTAAAGAGACAGACAAAGATCAACAGAACAGAATAAAGAATCCAGAAATAAAAGCATACAATAAGGTCAACTGACTTTTAGCAACAATGCAAATTCAATTCAGTAAGGATAAGATACTCAGTTGTTGTTTAAATGCTAAGTTGTGTCCAACTCTTTGTGACATCATGGAATTTAGCCTGGCAGTTTCCTCTGCCCATGGGATTTCCCAGGCAAGAATTCTGAGTGAGTTGTCATTTCCTTTTCCAGGGAGTCTTCTCAACCCAGTTATTGAACCCACATCTCCTGCACTGGCAGGTGGATTTTTTACTACTGAGCCACAAGGAAAGCCTTATGATACTCAATACTATTCAACAAATAGTGCTGGAACAATTGGACATTCTTATGTAAAAACAAACTTTGACTTAAACATCATTTCTTATAAGAAATTAAATTAGAGTTCTAAATATAAAATGTAAAACTAAAACTTTTAGAAGAAAACATAAAAGTAAATCTTCATGAAATGGAATTAGGTTAAAAGTTCCCAGACATGCAAAATCAAAAATGTAATCTGCAAAAGAAAAAAAAATGATGAACTTCAGAAGAATAAAGAACATTTGCTCTGTGAAAAACACTATTAAGATAATTTTTTTAAATGAGCTAAATTCTGGGAGAAAATATTTGCTAATCACATAACTAGCAAGGATTTGTATCTAGACTATACAAAGAACACTTCAAAAATCAACAGTAAGAAAATAAACAACCCAATTTTAAAAACTGGCAAAAGACAAGTAGACATGTATCACTGAAGAATATAAAGGGAAAGCAACTAAATAGATGAAAAGATGTTCAACATCATTGGGGCATTTAAATTAAAACCAAAATGAGATAACTTGACACATTTAATAGAATAGCTAATGTAAAAAAATTACTGACAATACAAAGTACCGGAAAAGATGTAGAGCAACTGGAACTCTCATATTACTGATCGGAAAGCAAAGTAGCACAACTCCTTTGGAAAACAACTGGCAATTTCTTAGGAAGTTAAAAATATTCTCCCTATATAACCCAGTAACCCCAACCCTGACTAATTACCCTACAAAAATTAAATCTTATATTCACACAAAATCTGTAATGCAACTTTATTTTTAATTGACAAAAACTGGGAACTACCTAAATGTCCCTCTACAATCAGCAATTTTAAAAAGTTAATTCTTGATACACACAGACTATAATGAATCTCAAAGGCCTTTATGCTGACTCAAGAAATCAGTTCAAAATGTTACATACTGTGTGATTCTATTTAAATGACATTCTCAAAAAGACAAAATTATAGTGACAGAAAACAGGTCAGTGATTGACAAGGATTAGAGTGGGGGAAAGGCATGGCCACAAAAGAATAGTACAAAGGAGTTTGGGGGATGATGGAACTGATGTCTGTATCTCGATTGTGGTGGTGGTTACACAAATCTATAAATGTGTTACTATTCATAGAAACACCTCCAAAAGTTAATTCTACTCAGCTGTTGTTTGTTGTTTAGTGGCTAAGTCACGTCCAACTCTTTTGCGACCCCATAGACTGTAGCTCACCAGGCTCCTCTGTCCATGGAATTTCCCAGGCAAGAGTACTGGAGTGGATTGCCATTTTCTTTTCCAGATCTTCCCAATCCAGATCTCCTGCATTGCAGGCAGATTCTTTACCGTCTGAGCCACTAGGGAAGTCCAAGAATACTGGAGTGGGTAGCCTATCCTTTCTCCAGGGGAACTTCCCAGCCCAGGAATTGAACCAGGGTCACCTGCATTGAAGGCAGATTCTTTACCAGCTGAGCTACTGGGGAAGCACAACACATATTATACTGTAGTGAAACTGGCTTTATGCATGTCTGTCTCCCCAATTAGATGATTGCCCTTGTATTTCTAACATCCAGTACAATACTAAACATATAGAAAACTATTCAGTAAGGGTTGATTGAACAAAATTAGTGATTGGAACATAGAATTAAATCCCATAACCTTATAATGGTTAAGAAACTTGATGCACAGGGAAGAAGCAAGATTTAACCACACGGCGATGGGATTGGGGTGGGCTGGCAGTCCTGAGATACTCCAGAGTGGTTACCAGAGCCTTCTTTTTTTTGTTGCTTTTGGTGTCTTGTTTTGATATGGTTTTAGCAAGAACAATCCTTTGTGCACATAAAAATCTTGCTCAGAAGCTTAAACAAATAAACATAATTTAAATACACACAGACATGCGCAGACACCCACATTTCTATGGCTGAGACCTGCTGAGACTTAAATGACCCTGAGGACAGACTTTGAGAAGCCAAGGAAAGGACACCCTCTACAGCTATTTCCAGCTTGAAAGTTCCATGAACTAGATCCTAAAGAGTGAGAGTGGGAGGGGTGTGTGATTCTGTAGGACATAAACAAAGCCTGTGTGTGTGTGTGTGTGTGTGTGTGTGTGTGTGTGTGTGTGTGTTTTAGTCGCTCAGTTGTGTCTGACACTTTGTGACTCCATGGACTGTAGCCCACCAGGCTCCTCTGTCCATGGGATTTTCTGGGCAAGAATACTGGATTGGGTTGCCATTACCTTCTTCAGGGGATTTTCCTGACACAGGGATCAAATCCATGTCTCCTGTGTCTTCTGCATTGTAGGTGGATTCTTTACCTGCATATGATATGAAACAAAGGTTCTCAGCCCACCATTCAACTATGTCATAGTACAGCAGATAAAGCTCTGTTATACTCCACAAGGCAGGAAGGAATGAGTCAATACATTGCAAGCTATATTGGGTTTCTTTCTACTAAAGATAAAAGAACAGCACACTAGAAATAGCTAAAGAATTGGCAACTGATTATTTGAAATAACAAGAAAGCCAAAAATAGGGTGAATCGGTGACTGTGTCATGGTCAGGGACCCAGATGCTGTCTCTTGCTCTGCCATCCCCTGCAGGCTGGCAGGATCTCGCTCGGTTGTAAGGTGGTTCTGTAATCTCAGGAGCTGCATGCAAAAATGACCACATTCAATGACACTCAAGAAGAGTGTTTTCTTCCCATGAGGCCTTTCTGGAAGATGGTGACTTTAAGGGAGCACGGAGGAAGTTCTATGACTTCTACCACTTGGGGAAAAAGCAGAGAACTGAAATCCAACTAAGCCTCTGGCTACTGATGCACTAGAGAAGCATGAGGACCTAGGACACTGTGACTTCCTTTAAGGTGTTCAGTCTGTAAGAGTCATCAGTCAGGGTCTCAGCAACAAGCAGACAGCACACCAAAATTAGTACCTGAGATTTTAATAAAATAACTATTTAACTTAAAAAAAATTGAAGTGTAGTTAATTTACAATGTTGTACTAATTTCAAGTCCATAGTAAAGTGATTCAGTTATACATATAAATATATATTATTTTTTAAATTGTTTTCAATTATAGGTTGTTACAAGACATTGAATAGAGTTTCCAATGCTACACAGTAGCTCTTTGCTGTTTATCTATTTTATATAGAGTAGCATGTACATCAGAGAAGGCAATGGCACCCCACTCCAGTACTCTTGCCTGGAAAATCCCATGGACAGAGGAGCCTGGAAGGCTGCCCTCTAGGGGGGTCACACAGAGTCGGACATGACTGAAGCGACTTAGCTGCAGCAGCAGCAGCATGTACATATTAATCCCAAACTTTTATCTCTCCCCCTGCCACCACTATCCCCTTTGGTAACCAAAACTTTATTTCCTAAGTCTGTGAATCTATTTCTGTTTTGTAAATAGGGCTTCCCTGGTAGCTCAGCTGGTAAAGAATACGCCTGCAATACAGGAGACCCCGGTTCCCGGTTCAATTCCTGGGTTGGGAAGTTCCCCTGGAGAAGGGTCATTGCAGATGGTGATTGCAGCCATGAAATTAAAAGACACTTATGACCAACCTAGATAACATATTCAAAAGCAGAGACATTACTTTACCAACTAATGTCTGTCTAGTCAAGGCTATGGTTTTTCCAGTAGTCATGTATGGATGTGAGAGTTGGACTGTGAAGAAGGCAGAGGGCTGAAGAATTGATGCTTTTGAACTGTGGTGTTGGAGAAGACTCTTGAGAGTCCATTGGACATCAAGGAGATCCAACCAGTCCATTCTGAAGGAGATCAATCCAGGGATTTCTTTGGAAGGAGTGATGCGAAAGCTGAAACTCCAGTACCTTGGCCACCTCATGAGAAGAGTTGACTCATTGGAAAAGACTTTGATGCTGGGAGGGATTGGGGGCAGGAGGAGAAGGGGACGACCGAGGATGAGATGGCTGGATGGCATCACTGACTCGATGGACGTGAGTCTGAGTGAACTCCAGGAGTTGGTGATGGACAGGGAGGCCTGGTGTGCTGCGATTCATGGGGTCGCAAAGAGTCGGACACGACTGAGTGACTGAACTGAACTGAACTGAACCCACTCCAGTATTCTTGGATTTCCTTGATGGCCCAAATGATAAAGAATCTGCCTGCGATGTGGGAGACCTGATTTTTATCCCTGGGTTGGGAATATCCCCTCTAGGAGGGCGTGGCAACCCACTCCAGTATTCTTGTCTGGAAAATCTCCATGGACAGAGGCACTACAGAGTTGGCCTTCCTTGTTCACCTATTTTATATAGGGTAGGATATATTATCTCTCCCCCTGCCACCACTATTCCCTTTAGTAACCAAAAGTTTATTTTCTATGTCTGTAAATCTATTTGTGTTTCGTAAATAAGTTCATTTTATTACTTTATTTAGGTTCCGCATATAAATGGTATCATATGATGTTTGTCTTTCTCTGTCTGACTTACTCACTTAATATGATAATCTCTAGGTTCATCCATTTTTTGCAAGTGGCATTACTTCATTCACTTTCATGGCTGAGAAGTATTCCATTGTATATGTACATATATACTTGTATATTACCTCTTTATGCATGCATCTGTAAATGAACCCTTAGGTTGCATCTACATCCTGGCTATTTTAATCAGTGGAGCTATAAACACTGGGGTACATGTATCTTTTCCAATTACAGTTTTCATCTTTTCTAGATATATGTCCAGAAGTGGGATTGCAGAGTCCCATGGGAACTCTTATTTTTAGTTTTTTAAGGAAAATCCATATTGTTCTTCATTTTGGCTACACCAATTTACGTTCCCACTGATAGTGTAGGATGGTTTTTTTTTCACACCCTTTCCAGCATTTATTATTTTGTAGACATTTTAATGATGGCCATTCTGACTGGTGTGAGATGATACCTCCCTGTAGCTTTGCTTTGCATTCTTTTACTAGTTAGTGATGTTTTAAGCATCTTTCCATGTGCCTCTTTGCCACCTAAAAGCACTGTTTTAAATGGTGGGGGGCAGAGTGCCTGGAAACCATAAAATGTAGCTCAACTCAGGGTTTCCACAACTCCTCCACTCCCCCTTCACACACACTTGAAGAGAGGAGAAGAAAGAAAGGGAACAGTTAGTTACAAGAACCTGGAAGGAGAGAGTCATGTAGAGGAAATTTTTCTATAAAGGCCCAGATAGTAAATATTTCAGCCTTTGTGAGCTTCATCTCTAGCCTGTCTCAAAACTCAGCTCTGTCACTGTAGAAGAAAAGTAGTCAGGCACAAAGTGTAGATGAGTGAATGTGACTGTTTTCTAAAATCATTTAGGACACCAAAATTTGAATTTCATATAATTTTCATGAACTATTAAAAAGTACTCCTTTTAAAATTTTCCAACCATTTAAAAATGTATGCAGCTCAAAGCTACAGAAAAACAGATGGCAGGCTGAACTTGGCTCATGGACCATGGTTTACCGATGCCTTGTGTTGAGAGCTGCTGGGACCAGGGAAGGGGCCAACCTTAGTGACACTGTAAGACAGGAGCCACGGGAATAAATACACTGACCTCACTCTCTTCAATTATCCTGAACTGCTCTCACTGTTTCCTATTAAAAAATCCAACAAGAGCCAGTCTTTCCAATGGAGATGTCTCACATTCAAGAATCCCTATGTCCTTCCATAGTCCATTTATGACAATTTCCCCAACTTCAGTCCTATAATATCTTATTACAACCAGTCTGGCATTGGTAGAGAAAATTATAATTTTTTTATGTACAGATACACACCAAATAGGCTTCCCTGGGGGCTCAGTGGTAAAGAATCCGCCTGCAATGCAGGAGATGTGGGTTCGATCCCTGGGTTGGGAAAAACCCCTGGAGAAGGAAACGGCAACCTACTCCAGTATTCTTGCCTGGGAAATTCCATGGACAGAGGAGCTTGGCAGGCTATAGTCTGTGGGGTTGCAAAGAATCTGACATGACTTAGGTGACTAAACAACAGCACATCAAATAGTTTGTTTTCTCTTTTTTTTTAAATTTTATTTTTACTTTATTCTATGTTATAATACTGTATTGGTTTTGCCATACATTGACATGAATCAGCCACAGGTGTACACGATCTCCCAATGCTGAAGCCCCCTCCCACCTCCCACCCCATATCATCTCTCCGGATCATCCCTGTGCACCAGCCCCAAGCATCCTGTATTCTGTATCAAACATAGACTGGCACTTCGTTTCTTACATGATAGTATACAGGTTTCAATGCCATTCTCTCAAATCATCCCACCCTCTCCCTCTCCCTCAGAGGCCAAACGTTCGTTCTCTACCTCTGTGTCTCTTTTGTTGTCTCACATACAGGAGTCTGGTTTTATTTTCCTGACTGAAACTTTTACATGTTCCAGTTTTTTGTTTGTTTTTGTTTTAATTTCATTTTATATTGGAGCATGGTTGATTCATATTGTTGTGTTAGTTTCACTTGCACAACTAAGTGATTTGGTTATACGTATACATATATCTATTCCTTTTTCAAATTCTTTTCCCATTTAGGTTATTACAGAATATTGAGCAGAGTTCCCTGTGCTATACAGGAGGTCCTGTTGGTTATCTATTTTTAATATATCAGTGTGTACATTCAGTTTTAAATCTTACTGTTCCCCTCTCCACCATATAATGCAAGTAGATTCAAATCATCTGGTGTTAACTCCATCTTCTCTTAACTTCAAAACTGCCCTTTCTCAGAGAATGATAGGCCTTTTAGTTTTACCAAAAGATTATGATTTTAATTGTAATTTCATCCTCTTCTCCTATTCAAAAACCTTATCATGTTTTAATTTGCTAGAGCTGTGTAACAAATGCCACAGGATGGATAGGTTGAAGAGTAATCTATTTTTTAACAGTTCTGGAGCCTGGAAATCCAAAACTTATGTACCAGTAGGACTGGATTCCTCTGACATTTCTCTTTTCGGCTTGCAGATGGTCTCCCTTTTGCTGTGTCATATGATCCTGTGACCATGGTGCCTTCTCTGTGTGCTCTATGCCTGCTCCTGGGGTCTAAAGGCCTGGATTAGGGTCTAAAGGCCTCATTTTATCTTAATAACTTTTGAATGACCCATCTACAGAATATTCACCTTCTAAGGTACTGAAGATTTAGGCTTCCATACCTGAATTTGGGGAAACAATTTAGTCCATAACACACTGCAATTTATTTATAATCACGATCCTCTGTAAAATACAATGATGTGCAAGCACACACACGAGCACATGATTCTAATCCTTCCCTTTTTACAAGTTCTTTAGGGGTTTACTAGTGGATTTATCTGAAAGATAAACTCTCTTATTCTTTCCTTTTGATCACATACTTCTCCCAGCCTGGAATGCCCCCTTCTGTCCAGTAATTTAAGTCTAACCCTTATCTCAAGTACCAGTGAAATTTTTCTTCCTTAACCATTCTTGTCAAATTCCTTTACATATCAACAATGATTCCTTCCTCCAAATTCCTATAATCTTAACCTCTATTCCTATATGACTTAAACTTATATTGGACTTAGATGTCTGTTGACCTAAGTAGATGTGAAACCCATTAATGAGGTCATAAGTTACTACATATAATGGAGAAAATTAAAAGTTACTATTGTAAACCATAGTTCCTTTCAGGAGATTAGCACCCTTAGAAAGAAATGTCGGGTTTCTTCCAGCCTGTTGTTATTTATGAGCTAGACATTTCGAACACGTTGCTGGGTTTTGGACATCGTGAGTGGGCCAGGAATCAAGTTTTATTTATTTTTCAACAATGATTTATTCAATGCCTGTGATGTGAGGTTGGAAATCAAGACTGAAAAGATTGTAATTGCTCTCCGTATTGGAGCAGGAAGAATGTGGAGTTCTTGGAGGTGGCTTGGGAGGAAGAGAAGAAAAGAGGCAGCAGCAGTTGGCAAGAGTTGCAAGGCTACATCGTCCGGCAGTGACAACATTTTTGGTAGAATGGCCAGAAGTTCTTTAAGCATAGTAACATTGTATTTTAAGTTGCTTACATTTTTGAGAAGTACATGCCTCTATCTCTGCAAACTGTTTAGACTATTGAATTCATTTGTGGGTTCAGTGTTTGTGTAAATCAAGGAAAGGGGCTGAATGTCATGCCTGCATTGAATCATTATGAAAATGGGACAACCACATCAGCACGGCAGAATGATCTCCCAGACAGGACATGTGCAGCAGAAGCAGGATACTGGAGTCGGAGGTAAGCACGAAAGCATACAATACCTAAGAAGCCACAGAAATTCTGCAGAAGGAATTGGTTGTTTTAAAAGTTTTACCATAAAATACTTGAATCACACAAAAAAGTCTAAAGATGGGCATGATGAATAACCTAGTATACACTAGCCAGCCTAAGAAACATATTATTAATATACTTGAAGCTCCTTGGGTATCTTCTTCAGTAACATCTTGTCACTCCAACACTAAATATAATCACCATCTTCAGTTTGATGTTTACCATCCTCAAAGGCAATGAACTTTCCTCAAATAGCAAAATGGGGTCTAGTTCAATCTTATCTACCAGTAAACTGGAAAGGCAGTCTGACATGCAAATTTTAAATATATAATCCTTTCATACATCCCCCAGTGCCAAGCAAACTGGCATATAATAGGTGCAAATCAGACACTCAATAAATACATACTCATACATACATGTGGTGTGTGTACTCAGTCACTTCAGTTGTATGTGACTTTTTGCAACACTGCGGACTCTAGCCCACCAGGCTCCTCAGTCCATGGGGTCCTGCAGGCAAGAATTCTGGAGTGGGTTATCATGCTCTCCTCCAGAGGATCTTTCTGACCAGGGATCAAGCCATGTCTCTTAGGTCTCCAGCACTGCAAGCAGATTCTCTACCGATGAGCCACTGGGGAAGCCCAGCATATACAATACATAAAACATTTATACATAGGAGATACTTAACTTAAAATGTCTGTGTATATCTTGAATATTTGTTTCCTACTTCAAGCTTATTCAACTTTACTTCATTTTAACAAATACAAACAAATCAATACATTCATAAAAACAGTTTTCATAAAAAACTGAAATATGTGATATGCTCCATAATTTCCCTGAAAGCCCTAAACCAATTTTCTTTTTGGCACGGGGCACCCAGTTACAGCATTTAGAACTAAAAGTTCAAATTGCTTTGCTTTTCTGCTCAATTGCAATGAATTTTGAAACTCATGTTCACAAGAACATGTTTTTCTCAAATCTCTTGACTATAACTAGTCATAGAAGCACCATTATTCATTGTCTGAAGTCATCTATGTAATTATTTTTCTTTGTGAACACTAAGTCCTTTTATCAGCCAATATTGCATTTAGTATTTGAGGTTAAAGTGTAAGAAACATGTGAAATTCACTTATTTTCAAGCTTGTCCAGTGTGTTTGGGGAAGAATCCTTAATTTTCTTTCTTTTAAAAGATGATACCAGCAACCCATGAAATATATCTTTTAAAACACTGAGGCAGGAAATAAGCCATCCTTATCTAAGGAACTTGTGTTATGTGATTGCTGATAAACAGAGTGCTGTTTCTGCTGGTGATTTTCAAAGTCAGAATTGATGCAGCTATAAGGAACTGGTGTATCCAAAGCAAACTGGGAAGCCAAGCTACAAAAGAAAAGGGAACTCTGCCCCAGCTGCCTCTTCTGCAACGTGGTAGTTTTCAGGAGTTTTAGGAACTCACCACAGTTAATGCAAGTGCCAAAGATGTGTGAAGCAGGCATCATCTTTTCACAAGATACTCACAGAGCCATCTATGGAAATAAGACATCTGCAAAGTAGGGAGCCATCTCTGGAGGCTGGAATGGTTAGAGGAGATTGTGGGGCCAAGATATTAAAGAAAGAAACAGAACTCTAATGTGAGCTTTCAGGTTGGGTCATGTTTAGGGGGAGTTTCTATGCAGCAAAGCCTAAAATTAATATTGGGAGGAATACAAATGAACTGGCCTAGCTGGAATGAAGGTGCTTGCTGAGCAGCCCAGGTGGCGCTAGTGGCAAAGAACCTGCCTGCCAATGCAGGAGACATAAGAGATGCAGGTTCAATCCCTAGCTCAGGAGGATGCCCTGGAGGAGGGCATGGCAACCCACTCCAGTGTTCTTGCCTAGAGAATTCCATGGACAGAGGAGCCTGGCCAGCCACAGACCATGGAGTCACAGAGTCAGGCATGACTAAAGTGACTTAGCACGTCAAACAGCCCAGAGAAGCAGGTGGGAGAGGAAGAGGAGACTGCAGCCAGTATGTGAGGTCTTGATGGCCAACCTGAAAGCAAATGATAGGAAATCCTTTTTTGATTGGGAGAGGAAGATGAAAAATAGCGCCTTGAGGGTATACAGAAGAACTGTAGTGGAATGAAGAAAGATCAGTCGTATTTTTCACATTTCTTTTCTTATGTTTTTGTTCCTAGATAATGGTGCCACCTCCTTGAAATGCCTTGTGATCCAAAACTAAATCTTCAACTCCTTGTTATAATTACTCTTCCCCACCAGGTCCTCAAAATCTGATTTTCTGACACTTTGCACACAGAACCTCAATACCAACTGCAGAAGAGTCTCTTAATAAGTGCTTATGGAATGAATATGTGAGTGAACAATGGATTATGTTTCTCATAACCTCCCCTGCCTTTCCTTCTCCCCAGGTTCTCTCTGTTCCAACCTTTCCTCTTTGTCTTTTATGCTAGCTTCTTTTCCCTCCAATCCATCCTTCATGTGGCAATTAGAACCATCATCCTCAAGCACAATTCTTAGGCCCCTGGGACTTCCCAGGTGGCGCAATGGTAAAGAATCCACCTGCCAATGCAGGAGATGCAAGAGATGTGGGTTTGATCCCTGGTTCGAGATGATCCCCTGGAGTAGGAATGGCAACCCACTCCAGTATTTCTGCCTGGAAGACTTCATGGACAGAGGAGCCTGGCAGGCTACAGTGCATGGGATCACAGAGAGTCTCACGTGACTGAGCACACACACCACATTCCTGTCTCAATACCAACAATGTCAGTACTTTGTTAAAAACAAAAACTCAAACACAAAGAGTCTGGATTCTTATAGGAAAAACAAAGTGCTAATTACTTAACAGGACAAGGTTTTCTGGGATAAGGCTCTAGCCCATCTGTTTAGCCTCACTTTCTAATTCTCCAGCTACAGGAAATCCAACTATACAATGTCTTCCCTAATTGCACAGAAGAGGTTGTCATTGTCATGAACGGTAAATAAGTTCAAATACATAAAATGCTTTCAACAGCCCCGAGTTCATAAGTTCTTAATAAGCATAAGTTGTTATTTTTAACGTTTCTGAGTGTTTTCTTTCCTGGTATCCTAAGTACTCACCACCTCATCTCTTTTGCATAAAATGCTACTTCTTCAATAAAGCCCAGTTCCAATGTTGCCTTCAAAGGCTAAGTAAGCTTTTCTAATTGCTGAGTTGGAATTGCTCTGCATTTCATCCACCTATACCTCTATATATCTTATGTGGCATTTAAAACACTCTACTGAACGTTGGCAGGATGAATAGAGAATTTTCTCCTTACACACAGTCTTTGTATGGGGCAAGATTTGAGGATCGTGAAATATCTAAATGAAGCTGACGCCACTGGTTCAAACAGCCATGAAGACCATTCTGAGATACTGTGCTCATCCTTGTATTGTGAACTGGAAGGAGCCAGATGAGAATCAGAGAAACATCACCATAACAATTACTTGATCAAGAATAAGGTTGAAGTCAACCTGAAAGGAAGGAAAGTCTTTTCTCACAATGAACCTGTGCTCTGCTTGGAAACAAACACTGTGGTAAAGTGTGCTTGCTCTTAAATAATTCATCAGGAAAGTAGATGATTCCTAATTTTCTGCCTCATTGATGGAAAAATTGACTCTCTCTCTCTCAGCCCACAAAAGATCTCAGCTCATCTACCAGCCCCTTTCGAGTCACCAAAATTGAGGTAGAACTGTTTTTGACCCAAACCTGAAGTCTAAAGTTTTATAAGACAAATAATTTCTGTCTTGATGGGGAATGGGAATGGGAGACACAGAAACCACCAGAGGATGACCGGGAAGAGGGAAGAGTCATTCTAACCCTTGCGAGGCCTCCTCATGAGTGTGGTCCAAGGAGATGAGTTAATCAGATTTAATCACAATTAATCGGTTAAGCACAGTCCCCAGCCCTCTTCGCCATTGCTCCATGGGATCTATTCAATCCTTCAGTTAGAAAACAAGGTACCATTTCACATCAGTCAGAATGGCTATGATCCAAAAGTCTGCAAGCAATAAATGCTGGAGAGGGTGTGGAGAAAAGAGAACCCTCTTACACTGTTGGTGGGAATGCAAACTAGTACAGCCACTATGGAGAACAGTGTGGAGATTCCTTAAAAAATTGCAAATAGAAATGTCTTATGCCCCAGCAATCCCACTGCTGGTCATACACACCACGGAAACCAGAATTGAAAGAGACACATGTACCCCAATGTTCATCTCAGCACTGTTTATAATAGCCAGGACATGGAAGCAACCTAGATGTCCATCAGCAGATGAATGGATAAGAAAGCTGTGGTACATATACACAATGGAGTATTACTCAGCCATTAAAAAGAATAAATTTGAATCAGTTCTAATGAGATGGATGAAACTGGAGCCAATTATACAGAGTGAAGTAAGCCAGAAAGAAAAACACCAATACAGTATACTGACACATATATATGGAATTTAGAAAGATGGTAATGATAGCCCTGTATCTGAGACAGTGAAAGAGACACAGATGTATAGAACAGACTTGTGGCCTCTGAGGGAGAGGGAGAGGGTGGGATGATGTGGGAGAATGGCATTGAAACATGTATACTATCATGTAAGAAACTAATCGCCAGTCTATGTTCGATACAGGATACAGGATGCTTGGGGCTGGTGCACAGGGATAATCCAGAGAGATGATATGGGGTGGTAGGGGGGAGGGGGGGTTCAGGATTGGGAGCTCATGTACACCCATGGTGGATTCATGTCAGCAAAACCAATACAGTATTATAAAGTAAAATAAAGTAAACATAAAAGTTAAAAAAATAGTGAGTTTCCCTTTTAGTTCATTTTATGTCAGGTCTGAAGAGGAATGCAAGAAGTGACCAGCACATATCCCCTGACCATCCTATAGGCTCGCACTGAGTTGAATTAAGGCAGCACTCATGACCTACCTTGTTTCAAATTTTTAAGTGTATCCATGATCCACACAGAAAGAGCTGTGAATCAACAAGTCTTCTGGTTTATTTTTCAGTTTATTTTCCATTATAGGTTATTATAAGATATTGACTATTAATTACCTGTGTTATACAGTAAATCCGTGTTGCTTACCTATTATATGTCTAGTAGTTTGTATCTGTTAATGCCGTATTTCTTATTTATCCCTCCTACTGCTCCCTTTCTCCTTTGGTAAACATAAGTTTGCTTTCTATCTCTGTGAATCTGTTTCTGTTTTATATATAGATACACATATTATTTTTTAGATTACACATTTAAGTAATATCATATAGTATTTAGTTTTCTCTGCCTGACTTATCAATGTATGGCAAAACCAATACAGTATTGTAAAGTATAATAAAGTAAAAATAAAATTTAAAAAAAAAAGAATGAAAAGGAAAAAAAAAAAACAAAGCTCTCTGGGACATGCGTGTGGCTTCTTAAGTGTCTGGGCTCTGTTCAAGTCTTGAATTTCAAAGATCTAGAGCGATGAATTACTAGCAGTTTTCATAGTCTCCCTTTCACAAATTAGTGGTGTCTACAGGGCTTATATCAAGAGCTTTGCAGGGATCCATTCCTAGAGAATGCCTGATATGTATCTGTTGAGTACAAAAATATCTTCAAGATTTAGAAACAAGACATAAAATATTAAATTGCCATTGTTATAAAATTTGAAAGATTCTTCTTTTCTTTCCTATGGTTTGGATGCAAGACAATTATTGTATAATCTATTGACCATTTATAGTGATCACTGAACAGCAAATGCCAATTCTGAATGCAGTAAAGTCTGAATCATTCTTTTATGAGTACTACTTGCTTATAAGAGCACTCACTATATGTGTTTTATATTTAGAAGTTGTTAGATGCATAGTGCTTGTCTGTTTTCCTCTTTTTTAAAACTTAAAAATATTTTCCCCAATAAATGTTCCTGCTGGGTAAAGAAGGTATGATTCAGTGCACATAAATATTGTTTTGCTCCTGGAGGACTTCTCAGTGTAAATTGATGAATGGTCTTTTTGCTGATTGAGCTGAATCAGTCTCCTATTGTGATAACAATAAATTTGCATTTTTTAACCTGAGTATCAGACCCTAGCCTCATGGGAAGTCTACCAGAGTGATGATTCCTGGGGAGGCCCTACTTATAGCTGTGAAACTTTCCATCTGTTCTAAGTATACCTAATAGTAAAAACACCCCCTTGTTAGGAAAGCAGTGTGGGGGGTGGGGGACAAAATAAAATAACTTTAAAAATGGGAATTCAAAAGATAAGATTATGAAATCTCTTTTGAGTCGTGGCTCCCTAAATCCCTGAGTTACATTGTGTGCACATAAATATTGTTTTGCTCCTGGAGGACTTCTCAGTGTAAATTGATGAATGGTCTTTTTGCTGATTGAGCTGAATCAGTCTCCTATTGTGATAACAATAAATTTGCATTTTTTAACCTGAGTATCAGACCCTAGCCTCATGGGAAGTCTACCAGAGTGATGATTCCTGGGGAGGCCCTACTTATAGCTGTGAAACTTTCCATCTGTTCTAAGTATACCTAATAGTAAAAACACCCCCTTGTTAGGAAAGCAGTGTGGGGGGTGGGGGACAAAATAAAATAACTTTAAAAATGGGAATTCAAAAGATAAGATTATGAAATCTCTTTTGAGTCGTGGCTCCCTAAATCCCTGAGTTACATTGGTACAGTGAATATTTATTTTTACATTCGGAATGTATTGATATTTTACTGGACAGTATTGGCACCCCACTCCAGTAATCTTGCCTGGAAAATCCCATGGGCGGAGGAGCCTGGTGGGCTGCAGTCCATGGGGTCGCTAAGAGTCAGACAGGACTGAGCGACTTCACTTTCTCTTTTCACCTTCATTCACTGGAGAAGGAAATGGCAACCCACTCCAGTGTTCTTGCCTGGAGAATCCCAGGGAGGAGCCTGGTGGGCTGCCGTCTATGGGGTCACACAGACGGACACGACTGAAGTGACTTAGCAGCAGCAGCAGCAGCATTGTCTACATCAGGGCTTCCCAGGTGGCACAATAATCTGCCTGCCAGTGCAGGAGATTCAGGAGACGTGGGTTCAATCCCTGGATTGGGAAGATCTCCTGAAGGAGGAAATAACAATCCACCCCAGTATTCTTGCCTGGAAAGTAACATGGACAGTGGAACCTGGGGGACTACAATCCATGGGGCTGTAGAGTCAGACATCACTGAGGGACTGAGCAGCACACATTGTCTACATCACACCCAAGGCTGATAAGTTTAATCAAATCCATTTAAATAGCAAATATATTTAAAAGCCTGTTTTTGCTTAGCACTGGAGCTTGTGCTAGGGATACAAGATATTAGCAAGATAGTTAGAGCTTCTTCCCTTAGGGAAACCACTATCTCCAGGAAGAAACAGACATTTAATTAAGCACTCAAGTGATTATGCAATCATAATTGTGAGAAATACCTCAAAGGACAGGAACTCCGAGCAATGGAAGGCTATAAACAGATGATCTGATGTAAAATGAGGTTCAGAGAAGTTTCTTAATTGTCCAAAATCTTACTTAGAAGTAGCAAAACAGAAATTTGCATCCAGGTAGAATCATGTAATGTAATCTCTGATGCATTACATTTACTGCCTCCAGCCATGCAGCTAAAGCAGTGGCACAGAGTGCCATGTGGGCAAAATGAATGGTGCACCAGTCTTCTAAGATTGCTGTAACATATCACTAAAAATTTAGTAGTTTACCTTATGTTATCTAAGTTAGAATTCCAACCGTTCTCATGGGCTAAAGTCAAGGTGTCAGCAGATCTGTGTCCCTTTCTGGAGGGTCTAGGGGGGGAAATCTGTTTCCTTGCAGAATTTTCCATCTTCAAGAGGCTACTTCCATTCTTTGGCTCATGGTCTTCTTTCTCCCTCTTCAATAACGATGAGCGGGTTCTTCTCACATCACATTACTCTGACATACTCTTCCGCTTCCTTTTTCCATTTTTAAGGACTCTTGTGATTACATTAAACCCATGCAAATAATCCAAGATAATTTCTCTGTTTTAAAATAGCTGATTAGCAAACTTAATTCAATCTGTGACCTTAATTCCCCCTTGACATGTAAAGCATCATAGTCACTGGTTCCAGGGATTAAGATATAGACATGTCTGGGGGCTGTCCTTGGACCTAATCACAGAAGGAGGTGGGAAGGTTTCATAAATAGAAAACTGAAACAGCATGAACAGACCCAGAAAAGAAGGATTTCAAGTAACGGAGAAGAGTAGTAAATTTGATTTCTTTTCCTCTAGTTCATGGACACACTAATGGGGAGACTATGAAAGAAATCTAGTGGATTCTAGTTAGAATAGTCAGGGGTAGGCCAGATAATAGTGGCCTTGATTAGCTGGTTACACAGGTAGGGTTTCTCCCAAGAGCAGTGGCAAGGCACTAAAGAATTTCAGCAAGCCGCAGTATGGTCAGGCTCTGTTTTAGCTTTACTCCCTCTCAGATATAAATGGAAAAATATTCTCCTCCCTGACACACTAGAACCATAGGCAGTGATGAACCTGGCTGTATGCTAATCTGTAGGGTTCTGAGAAGATGCATTTTTTAAGACACCTCCAGCCTGTGAGGAAGTAAGAAGGGTCCCCTGAAATCAACACTGGCCAGCCAGAGACTTCCTCACTTTAGCCATGACATCTCTCTCTCTTTTTAATCTTCAAGATAAATAGGTAAGGGAGGGGGTGGCCAAGATGTCAGAGTTAGAAGACTCTGAGCTCACCTCCTCCTATGAGCACACCAAAATTACTATTTACAGAGCAACTATTGATGGGAAAGACCAGAAACTTAACAACAACAACAACAAATCTACAACTAAAAATGTAAATAAGGAGCCACAGTGAGATGGGTGGAAAGATGGAGAGATGGTACAGTTAAGACCCACAACCCCTGGATGGTCAACCCATAAAGGGAAGAAAATAACATTTGCTGAAGTCTTCCCCAACAAGCTAGGATTGAGCCCCATGTCAGGCTCCCCAGCCCAGGCATCCTGCATTGGAAAGACAAGTCCCTGGGATATTTGGCTTTGAAAACCATTAGGGCTTACTTTCTGGAGAGTCAGAGGGCTGTGGGGAACAGAGACTGTCCTATTAAAGGGTGCACACAGAGGTTCACACACTTTAGACCCAAGGCATAAGCAGTCATTTTCGAGCAGACTGGATCAGACCCACCTCCTGATTTTGGAGAGCTATGTGCAAAGAATCAAGCTGTACTACTTTGTCACAGCATGAGTAAATATAAATTCAAATTAATTCAGAACAGATTAAAGACTTAAATGAAAGACCTGAAACTATAAAACTTACAGAAGAAAACATAGGCAGTGAGCTCTTTGACAGGGGTCTTAGTAATTTTTTTTTTTTTCTGTATCTCCATTTGTTTGGTTGTATCTCCTCAAGCAAGGGAAACAGAAGCAAAAATAAATGAATGAGACTCTATCAAACTAGCAAGCTTCTGCACAGCAAAGCAACAACAAAGCCGATCTACTGAATAGGAGGAAATAGTTGCAAGTGATATATCAATAAAGGGTCAATACCAAAGTATTCGAAGGACTCATACAACTCAACATTAAAAAAAAATCACTCAATTGAAAAATGGGCAGAGCATCTGTACAGATATTTTTTCAAAGAAGACATACAGATAGCCAATAAGCACATGAAGAGATCTTCAACAGCATTAATCATCAGTTCAGTTCAGTCGCTCAGTCATGTCCGACTCTTTGAGACTCCATGAACTACATCATGCCAGGCCTCCCTGTCCATCACCAACTCCTGGAGTTTACTCAAACTCATGTCCATTGAGTCAGTGTTGCCATACAGGCATCTCATCCTTGTTGGCCCCTTCTCCCACCTCAGTCTTTTCCAGCATCAGGGTCTTTTCAAATGAGTCAGCTTTTCACATCAGGTGGCCAAAGTACTGGAGTTTCAGCTTCAACATAAGTCCTTTCAATGAATAGTCAGGACTTATCTCCTTTAGGATGGACTGGTTGGATCTTCTTGCAGTCCAAGGGACTCTCAAAAGTATTCTACAACACTACAGTTCAAAAGCATCCATTCTTCTGTGCTCAGCTTTCTTTATGGTCCAACTCTCATATCCATACATGACTACTGGAAAAACCATAGACTTGACTAGATGGATCTTTGTGGGCAAAGTAATGTCTCTGCTTTTGAATATGCTGTCTAGGTTGGTCATAACTTTTCTTCCAAGGAATAAACATCTTTTAATTTAATTGTTGCAGTCACCATCTGCAGTTATTTTGGAGCCCAGAAAAATAAAGTCAGCCAATGTTTTCACTGTTTCCCCATTTATTTGCCATAAAGTGATGGGACTAGATGCCATGATCTTCGTTTTCTGAATGTTGAGCTTTAAGCCAACTTTTTTACTCTCTTCTTTCACTTTCATCAAGAGGCCCTTTAGTTCTTCTTCACTTTCTGCCTTAAGGGTGGTGTCATCTGCATATCTGAGGTTATTGATATTTCTCCTGGAAATCTTGATTCAGCTTATGCTTCTTCCAGTCCAGCATTTCTCATTATGTACTCTGCACATAAGTTAAATAAGCAGGGTGACAATATATAGCCTTGATGTACTCCTTTCCCAATTTGGAACCAGTCTGTTGTTCCATGTCCAGTTCTAACTGTTGCCTCCTGACTTGCATACAGATTTCTCAAGAGGCAGGTCAGGTGGCCTGGTATTCCCATTTCTTCAAAAATTTTCCACAGTTTATTGTGATCCACACAGTCAAAGGCTTTGGCATAGTCAATAAAGCAGACATAGATGTTTTCCGGAATGCTCTTGCTTTTTTGATGATACAGAGGATGTTGGCAGTTTGATCACTAGTTCTTCTGCCTTTTCTAAAACCAGCTTGAACATCTGGAAGTTCACAGTTCACATATTGCTGAAGCCTGGCTTGGAGAATTTTGAGCATTACTTTGCTAGCATGTGAGATGAGTGCAATTGTGCAGTAGTTTGAGCATTCTTTGGCATTGCCTCTCTTTGAGATTGGAATAAAAACATATTTTCCAGTCCTGTGGCCACTGCTGAGTCTTCCAAATTTGCTGGCATATTGTGTGCAGCACTTTCATAGCATCATCTTTTAGGATTTGAAATACCTCAACTGGAATCACCTCCACTAGCTTTGTTCATAGTCACGCTTCCTAAGGCCCACTTGACTTCACATTCCAGGATGTCTGGCTCTAGGTGAGTGATCACACCATTGTGATCATCTGGGTTGTGAATATTTTTGTTTTTTTTTTACAGTTCTTCTGTGTATTCTTGCCACCTCTTCTTAATATCTTCTGCTTCTATTAGATCCATTAATCATCAGGGAAATGGAAATAAAACTCACACTAAATTGTCACTGCAGACCTGTTAGAATGACTGTTATCAAAAAGACAACAAATAACAAGTGTTTTTGAGGATGTGGAAAAAGGAAACTCTTAGGCCCTATTGATGGGGATGTAAACTGATGCAGCAACTGTGGGAAATAGGATGGATAGTCTTCAAAAAATTAAAAATATAACTACTGTATGATCCTGCAGTTCTGTTCCTGATAATTTATCCAAAGAAAACAAAATCACTGATTAGAAAACACATGCACCTCTATGTCCATTATAACTTTATTTACAATAACCAAGATATGGAAGGAATCTAAGTGTCAATGAATGAATAAAGAGATGGTGTGTATATATATATATATATATATATACACACACACATATATATAATGTATATATACATATATAATGTGAAGGGAGGTGAAGGAAAGAAATATTACAAGGAGATTAAGAGGTACAAACTCCCAGCTGCAAAATGATGAGTCATGAGTATGAAACGTACAGTGTGGGGAACAAAGTACAGTGACAGATCATAACTAGATTATTGTCATGATTATTTTGATATGTATAGAAATACTGAATCAATATGTTATGTAACAGAAACTAACACAGTGCTGTAGGTCAATTATAGTACTCCAAAGACAAGTAAGCAAACAAACTCATAGAAAAGATCAGATTTGTGATTGCCAGAGGCAGAGGGGAGGAGGAATTGGATGAAGGCAGTCAAAAGTTACAAACTCCCAGTTATAAGATAAATAAGTACTAGGGATATAATGTACAGCATGCTAAATATAACTAACAATGTTGTCTGTTACTTATGAGTTGTTAAGAGAGTAAATCCTAAGCGTTCTCATCACAAGGAGAAATATTTTCTTTTCTATTTTAAAATTTTTTGTCTATATGAGACAGTGGATGTTCACTAAACTTACTGTGATAATCATTTGACTATGTGGTGATGGTTTAGTCACTAACTTGTGTCCAACTCTGCAACCCATTGGACAGTAATCTACCAGGCTTCTCTGTCCATAGGATTTCCTAGGCAAGAATACTGAAGTAGGTTGCCATTACCAACTCCAGGGGATCTTCCTGACCCAGGGATCAAACTTGGGTCTCCTGCATTGCAGGAAGATTCTTTATGGTCTGAGCCACCAAGGAAACCCTCTTGATGATGTATGTAAGTTAAATCATTATGCCGTCTGCCTTAAATTCATACAGTGCTGTATCTCTGTTATATCACAGTGATACTGGAAGAAAAGAAGGTAACCACATAAGAAATCAGTATTCCTCTCATGGGTGGGTAAGTCATTTTCTGACTTGTCAACATTTAAGCCTCCAGTAAAATATGCCTTTAGTTTTATTGCAGGTTCAGTTGACTCTAGCAATCTTTTAGTAATGTAAAGTTCTACCTATTACACCTGATACATCTCTCTATTTTCTCTTTGGTAATATTTTATTAATTTGAAACACATTTAATGAGGAGGATAAAGTATACAGTGTACAAGGTGACAACTTCATACATTGGCTTTTTACAAAAATCCTCAACTTTTTACCATACAGGTGCTCACCAGTATAAGACCCTTTAAAGTAAGTTTTCATACTTAAAAAACAAAGACTTAATTTGTGATAATTAAGGTAAGCTGGTAAATAAAAGTCAATAAAGGAAGAAATAAATTATTTATCCCATCTTTCTTACCAACTGTGTATCATTCTTTAGCCAAGTATTAATAGAAGAGATATTCTTTTTATAAAGGAATTCCAGCTTAAAAAGTGAAAAAAAAATGGTAGAAGTGAAAAATCATCATTATACAAATTCTAATAAATTATTCAACTTAATAATCAATGACTTAATATCGTAAAAAAGGATAATATTGGACATTTTGTGTTCCTCCTGGAAGAATGTTACATCTGTGAAGTAGTCTAGCAAAAGCTGACCCTGATTCTGCTCAAGCTTTTAGACCTAACTGCCAGTTTTAGAACTATGGAGTTTATAAGGAACATGTTAAATGCCACCAGTGGATAAATAACATTTGGACAACAGGACAGATGCCATAGTTTCTTCAACAATTAAGTTTCAAAGAGAATGAAGAAAAGTAGAGGGATATCTGATAAATTAATAGCGACTTAGATAAAGCAATTAATTGTGAGGTGAATCTTATTGGATTCCAGTTCAAAAAAAAAAAACTGGAAAACTTTTTAAAAATTATTAAGCAATTGGAAATGTGAAACTTTCAAGATATTTAATGATATTGAAGTATTGTTACCTCGTTTTTAGATATTACAGTGGCATTATGGCACCGGATATAAAATAGTCCTTAGTTTTTAGGAATATGTACATACTATCTTCCAGTACAGGGGAAGGGGAGAGATGAAACAGAGCTGGCCACAAGTTGATGACTTTTAAATCAGAGACCTGAGAGCATGAGGATTCATCATGCCCTTTGCTTTGAAATTTTTCATAAGAAGTTAAAGTTAAAAGTAGGTCTTTCCTTTGCATTTGTTATCAGTCTTTTCAGGTATTTTATTTAATCTGATCAGCCATTGTATTATCCAAACAATTGCAATGAAAGCATTTACTTTTTTACTTGGCAGGTAATGATCTTGTACCACACTGATATTCCACATCATAAATTGATCATAAATTTATTGGTGGATACTTAGAGTTTAATTATCAACACCAGTCAATTACTTCTCATTCCATCTGGTAAAATCATGCTATGGTTGACAATATCAAAGGGAAGATATATGACCTTTAATCTTAGAACATATAAAAATACTGACTGGATAAAACTTAGCACAGTGGTCTATAAATCATTACATCTGCATTGTAGCCTTGACTCTGCCTATCAAATCACAGTCCTTTATGGCTTTTCAGATCTATTGACTTTTGAACAAGGCTAATAATATGCTGATTTCCCTGGTGGCTCAGAAGGTAAAACATCTGCCTACAATGCGGGAGACCTGGGTTCAATCCCTGGGTCAGGAAGATCCCCTGAAGGAAATGGCAACCCACTCCAGTACTCTTGCCTGAAGAATCCCATGGATGGAGGAGCCTGGTGGGCTATAGTCCATGGGATCGTAAAGAGTCAGACACGACTGAGCGACTTCACTTCACTTCAATAATATTCACTTAAAGGAGAATGGTGGAGATTAATGTATTTGACAGTGTTTTAGCTCTTAGCATGAAGTTTTAACTGATGGTTTCAAAGTGTAATTAATTAATGAAAATAATTTCAGCCTTAGCATATTCAATAAAATATCTGTGATATCTGTTACTGACATGATTAACAGTTAAAGTACAGACTTTGGGAGTTTCCTGTGTTGTAGGTAATGGCAATAACTCAATTAGTGCTTCTATAAAGACCATGATAATTTTTTAATATGGCTCCTTCCAAAGTTTCACCCAGTTTAAATTAGTCTCTCTTGTAGTTATTCATGGAAATAAGTGAGAACCACAAAGTCTGACATAGATAACAAACAGGAATAAGCACAATGACATTAAGAGTGACTGCTACTTTTATTACCTATTGAGGATCTTGGTCTGGTCTTCCTTCTGACTTTTCAGATTTTACATGCCATCTTAATGTTCTAGGGCTTGGAAGATTGGGCTTCTCTGGGGGCTCAGACAGTAAAGAATCCTCCTTCAATGCAGGAGACCCAGATTCAAGGAAATGGCAGACCACTCCAGTATTCTTGTCTAGAGAATTTCATGGACAGAGGAGCCTGGCTGGCTACAGTTCATGGGGTTGCCAAAGAGTCTGTCATAAAATGACTGAGCGGCTAACACTTTCACTTTTCACTTGAGGAATAGAAATCAAAGAATCAAGCTCAGAGTTATTTTACCCCTTTGATATCAGAATCATAGGAGCTTCTCCATCGCTTTGAACAGGAGGTTTATTTAAAAAGACACCTAAAATGATTAATCTGTACTCTGGTCCCACCTTAGAATTCCTAGTATTTCTGTTTAAATCTGTTATTGACCTATTATCACAGAAGCAAACTTAAGCTGCTTCTGAAAACATAGTCATAATTTGTCCTGCTTTAGCCACGTGCTGGGCTTCCCAGGTGGAGCAAGTGGTAAAGAATCTGCCTGCCAATGCAGGAGATGCAAGAAACGTGGGTTGGATCCCTGGGTCAGGAAGATCCCCTGGAGAAGGAAATGGCAAGCCACTCCAATATTCTTGCCTGGAAAATTCCATGGACAGAGGAATTCCATGGGCTGCAGTCCATGGGGTCGCAAGGAGTCAGTGAGGACTGAGCCACGAAACACACACACTGCCACGTGCTTATTCCCAGTTTCCTCTGTTTGTGAACCTAGCTTCTGCAGAAAACCTGGCTGTTATACTGGCACAGTCTGTGGCTGCAAAACAATTGCTCCTTATGTAAAACTATTTGGTAAGAGGAATGTTCTTGGGACCATGGTCTCATGACTATGAAACTCTAATCAAGCAAGGAAACCTTTAAAATGGAACCATCATACTCAGTTGCCTACACAGTGAACCCCGAGAACCTCAATTTCTCTGAAGGTTAAGAAAATTTTGGTCTGAGATCTTGGCAGTGGCTGATGAACTATTTTAATTCTTTTGTATACTAAAATGCTCCCCTTTTAGTTTAACTCTTGTGGACTTTAGAACAGAGGGTAGCTTTCTTGAGCTATGATCAGAAGCAATCTTTACTTACAGTCTCCACCGTAGGTGGCTGGTTTTATTGCCTTGTATATGCTGTGTGCTCTTTTTTGGGTGTTAGTTCTAAAAGGCCTTGTAGGTCTTCATAGAACCGTTCAACTTCAGCTTCTTCAGAGTTACTGGTTGGGGCATAGACTTGGATTACTGTGATATTTAATGATTTGCCTTGGAGATGAACAGAGATCATTCTGTTGTTTTTGAGATTGCATCCAAGTACTGCATTTCAGACTCTTTTGTTGACCGTGATGGCTACTCCATTTCTTCTGAGGGATTCCTGCCTGCAATAGTAGATATAATGGTCATCTGAGTTAAATTCACCCATTCCAGTCCATTTTAGTTCACTGATTCCTAGATGTCGACATTCACTCTTGCCATCTCTTGTTTGACCACTTCCAATTTGCCTTGATTCATGGACCTGACACTCCAGATTCCTATGCAATATTGCTCTTTACAGCATCGGACCTTGCTTCTATCACAAGTCATATGCACAACTGGGTATTGTTTTTGCTTTGGCTCCATCCCTTCATTGTTTCTGGAGTTATTTCTCCGCTGATCTCCAGTAGCATATTGCACACCTACTGACCTGGGGAGTTCCTTTTTCAGTATCCTATCACTTTGCCTTTTCATGCTGTTCATGGGGTTCTCAAGGCAAGAATACTGAAGTGGCTTGCCATTCCCTTCTCCAGTGGACCACATTCTGTCAGACCTCTCCACCAAGACCCGCCCTTCTTGAGTTGCCCCACAGGCATGGCTTAGTTTCATTGAGTTAGACAAGACTGTGGGCCTAGTGTGATTATTGACTAGTTTTCTGTGGGTATGGTTTCAGTGTGTGTGCCCTTTGATGCCCTCTTACAACACCTGCCATCTTACTTGGGTTTGTCTTACCTTAGGCATGGGGTGTCTCTTCAGCTGCTCAAGCAAAGCGCAGCCACTGTTCCTTACCTTGGATGAGGGGTATCATCTCACCACCACGCTTCCTGACCTTCAACGTGGGATAGCTCCTCTAGGGCCTCCTATGCCTGCACAGCCACTGCTCCTTGGACATGGGGTTGCTCCTCCTGGCCGCTGCCCCTGGCCTCTGGTGCAGAGTGGCTCCTCCCAGCTGCCGCCCCTGACCTTGAACACAGGGTGGCTCCTCCTGGCTGCCTCTGACCTCGGACGCTGGGTAGCTCCTCTTGGCCACCGCCACTGGAGGCAATGACAAAGACTGCTCAAACTACCGCACAATTGCACTCAGCTCACATGCTAGTAAAGTAATGCTCAAAATTCTCCAAGCCAGGCTTCAGCAATACCATGAACTTCTAGATGTTCAAGCTGCTTTTAGAAAAGGCAGAGGAACCAGAGATCAGATTGCCAACATCTGGTAGATCATGGAAAAAGAAAGAGAGTTCCAGAAAAACATCTATTTCTGCGTTATTGACTATGCCAAAGCCTTTGTGTGAATCACAATAGACTGTGGAAAATTCTGAGAGAGATGAGAATACCAGACCTTCTGACCTGCCTCTTGAGAAATCTATATGCAGGCCAGGAAGCAACAGTTAGAACTGGACATGAAACAACAGACTGGTTCCAAATAGGAAGAGGAGTACATCAAGGCTGTATACTGTCACCCTGCTTATTTAACTTACAGGCAGAGTACATCATGAGAAACACTGGGCTGGAAGAAACACAAGCTGGATTCAAGATTGCTGGGAGAAATATCACTAACCTCAGATATGCAGATGACACCACCCTTATGGCGGAAAGTGAAGAAGAATTAAAGAGCCTCTTGATGAAAGTGAAAGAAAAAAGTGAAAAAGTTGGCTTAAAGCTCAACATTCAGAAAACAAAGATCATGGCATCTGGTCCCATCACTTCATGGGAAATAGATGGGGAAACAGTGGAAACAATGTCAGACTTTATTATTTTAGGCTCCAGAATCACTGCAGATGGTGACTGCAGCCATGAAATTAAAAGACACTTACTCCTCGGAAGGAAAGTTATGACAGCATATTCAAAAGCAGAGACATTACTTTGTCAACAAAGGTCCACCTAGTCAAGGCTATGGTTTTTCCAGTGGTCATGTATGGATGTGAGAGTTGGACTGTGAAGAAGGCTGAGCACTGAAGAACTGATGCTTTGGAACTGTGGTGTTGGAGAAGACTCTTTTGAGAGTCCCTTGGATTGCAAGGAGATCCAACCAGTCCATTCTGAAGGAGATCAACCCTGGGATTTCTTTGGAAGGAATGATACTAAAGCTGAAATTCCAGTACTTTGGCCACCTCATACAAAGAGCTGACTCATTGGAAAAGACTCTGATGCTGAGAGGGATTGGAGGCAGGAGGAGAAGGGGACAACAGAGGATGAAATGGCTGGATGGCATCACTGACTCGAGGGATGTGAGTCTGAATGAACTCTGGGAGATGGTGATGGACAGGGAGGCCTGGCATGCTTCGATTCATGGGGTCACAAAGAGTCAGACACGAGAGAGCAACTGAACTGAACTGATGCTGTGTGCTCAATGGCTTAGTCATGTCTGACTCTGCTGCACTATGGACTGTAGATTGCCAGGGTCATATCTGTATAATATGCCAAGATTTCAGTAGTTAGAAACTGAGGGTGCTTAAAATTGGAGGAAAAACCTGTATGCTGAATCTATAACTCTAAATGAGTGATCATTATATATTCACAAAAAATTATCTAAAGATGTAGGAATATTTATTTTGCAAATTAGAAGTAACTTAAATTACCCCCATTGTAAATGGAATATATGCATGTTCATTGCAAATAATTCATAAAATCCAAAATGTACAAAGAAGAAAATTAAAATCATTACAGTTTCATCACTGGAGAATGAAATCTGCTTACAATTGACTATATTTTCCATACCTTTAAAGGTATCTGTTTATTTTTACAAAGATATGATCATACTTTATAGACCTTATCCCCTCATCCCAGAAACACACACACATGCATGTTCACACACAAGCACACACACCACTGGAATCTTTCTGTTTCAAAAATGTGCTTATATAGAGTCAGACACGACTGTGCAGCTGAATAGCAACCAAAGCATAAATATGTTGAATAATGTCTAATCAGAGGGCTTTCTATTTAGGAGTAAGAAAGGTAAAGGATGATTATTTATAAATTAGAAATATCAGAAGTGTGTATGTTGCATAAGGATCATATCCCCAGCTTAATATGATGAAGGCACCAAGGCAGTTTGAAGAAATATGTCATTTCAGGTATGCTACAGAAATATGGTGGCATTTTCCCATATGGTTGAGAACAACATTCTAGTTTTCATTTTACAATGTCAAGTCTATATTGGTATTTTGCCTTAAGATACTGTATTAGTGGGCTGGTTACCAAGTTATGCATAACTTTATTGTCTACCAGCTATATGGTATGCTCTCCATATCCTTGTTGCTATATAAAAGGTGAATATGAGGAAGATAAAATGCAATTGCTGCTTATGTCATCAGTCAGTAAAAATGAAATAGTTCTCCTGGAGTCCCGGACTTGAAAGTGCTTGGTGATGGCACCCCACTCCAGTACTCTTGCCTGGAAAACCCCATGGACGGAGGAGCCTGGTAGGCTGCAGTCCACGGGGTCGCTAGGAGTCAGACAAGACTCAACGACTTCACTTTCACTTTTCACTTTCATGCATTGGAGAAGGCAATGGTAACCCACTCCAGTGTTCTTGCCTGGAGAATCCCAGGGACAGGGGAGCCCGGTGGGCTGCCGTCTCTGGAGTCACACAGAGTCGGACACGACTGAAGTGACTTAGCATAGCATAGCATAGCACAGATTCTAGAAGCCAAGTTCAATGTAGTTAGAAGAAGCCTTGAGACATAAGCAAGCATTCTAGCTTTTAAGTTGCAGCTTTTTAGACTGCATGTTGCAGTAACACTTGTCTATTTTAGAGACTGCCTAAAATAACAGGTATATTCAAGCCTAATTTTCCTATATCAAACTGAATTTACCAACTTCTTGCCCTGAATAAGAGTCATCCTGTTAAATATGATAATGCATCTCCTTTTGTCATGTGAGGTGCTGGGTGCTCAGTCACTCAGTCCCGTCTGACTCTTTGCGACCCCAGGGACTGTAGCATGCCAGGCTCCTCTGTCTGTGGGATTTCCCAAACAAGACTACTGGAGTGGTTGCCATTTCATACTCCGGGAGATCTTCCCGACCAGGGATCAAAGCCATGTTTCTTGCATCTCCTGATTTGGTAGGCTGATGCTTGACCACTGTGCTACCTGGGAAGCCCCTTTGTCATGTGATCATAACTCAAAGAATGCTAAATATGCACCTAATATGTTTAAGATTTATCTAGTCAAATCATCTTTAAATTACCAGTGGAAGAATTAAAGACTAGAAAAGTGACCTTGCAACATCACACAGATAATTACTGACTGAGCTGTAACAGAAACCTATGACTTGACACCTAGGGAGTCTGTTAGATGATGTAATGGATTAACCATGTCTCTTATTTTTTGTGTTCTCATGCTTTGACAACTAGGGCTTTTCTGATCTGGAGGGGCTACCCTCTTCAGAACTAGCCAGCTCCTAGAGGTGGTAAACAACTTGATCATCAGAAAATTTTGAATGGCAAACCAATCAATCCAGAGCCCACCTCCCTAACAATCTCTTCAATGGACTTTCACACACCCAGTCATTATCCATCTGCTGTAATCACTTTAGGACCAGGTACCAGGCAACTGGGGATAGTCCCTATGGCCTGGAATCCACTGAAATTATTCAAACTGGCCCATCTTAAACCTGCTGACGCTGTCTTCCTGCTCCTCCCTGTGGAAATCACAGTAAAGGTGTGTCCCCATACTTCCCCCCTGCCTCTACCTCCTGTCTAATCCTGGTGCTTCCCTGGGTGGTACCATCCCCACCATTACATGGCCATGTCTTCATTTCTTCGACTTGTAAGTATAACAAGCTAACTTTTCAAGAGCAGTGATCTCCACATCTGTTTGCTTTGCCATACCTGATAGTAATAGTAATAAATCTATATATTAAAACATGTAGACCCTTCTTAACATGATTAACTTCAGTTATGTTGTTACCACCAAATGAGCACTATACATACAGAGATTACAATCAGTGCTTCTGATTCTGCTTTATACCAATACTGCATCATCTCCAGTCATTCAAGTCCATCTGAGAGAGGTTCATACTATACCTCTGTTATAATATTGTATCTACTTTAATATATACATACTATTATAAGTACTGTACATATTTCAAAATTTCTTCCCTTTTAGTTTCTCCTTTTCCTCCTCCAGATTTGTAGAGTTGGCAAATAAGTTTTGATGTGAGAATCCCTGACAAGCTGCTCCATTTAATTCAAAGCACACAAGGCATATGATCTTTCGGTTTCGTTTTAGAAGTTCTGGACTATTTATAACAACATTCTTGTAACATACTAGAAAAGAAAGGTGTGCCTAAAATCCACACTATTCACAAATGATATCCTGATGACCACTTAGAGTGCCCACCATCAGATGGACAGACTATAGGGAAGTCAGGTTTTGGAAAAGCATTTGAGAGTTCTCAGAGTGAGGGAACATTTTCATATCAGCATTTAGGAAAGTCTGTTTTTTTTTAAACAAAGATTTGTAGAAAAATTTCTTTCACCTATTGGGTTGAACTCTAAGAAATTTCCAATTTTGTAGGTGAGAAATGGTTGAATATTGATGATTCCCTAATGTTTCTTCTTATTACTAGAGTAAGTAGGGTTTTTCTCTGCCAGGCACTGCTTTTCATCAATGTGAGAGCTAGAAAAATAAGGCCTTACTCATAACGAAGATAAACTCTTACTCATATTTTAATTATCCCTTGAATCTGTAGATAGAAGATTATAGCACAGTCTTCTTACTGGCACAGTCTTACAGGCACAGTGACTCTTGCCTGTAAACCAAAGAGAGAAAGACAGAAACATTCAGGATTGAGAAGATAGAAACGCCCCTTCTGTTTTCCAGAGTAGAGCCTGTTTTCTGCTCTGGTATTATTACCTTGTCTTGTCACTTCTAATAGGACAATTACTAAGCTTTCTAGTAGCTTTGACTGATGGTCTGATAATTTTATTTTTGTATCTTTCCCTAGCTTTTACAGTTGGTGACTTCCATATTGGTTTCAAGAAAATACTATTAACTGAGTACAGAAATTTCCTCAATATTTTTCTCCCAGGCATTATATCTCAACAGGGTTAAATTTGCAAAATGGATAGAGCAGCTGGTAAACAAAGATTGTATTAGTAAAGATCTGTACCTCCTCCAAGGGAAAGGAATTGATTGAAGTGAAAAAAGAATTTCTGTAGTGTTTATTTATAAACGAACACAAGCAGAGCAAAACCTCCTGGGAATCTTTCTGTGCCTCCATGACCATTTCTGTTTGTAGATTCCAGGCTTTGGTGTAAAAAACCATGAAAACCACTTTGTATTCATATGCATTGACTTTCTTTCCTCTCTCCTGATGTCTGAATAGCTGGAGAACATTAATAAATTCACTTTGGAGCCTGATATATATGATCTACACGATCTTATATTTCACAGTGAGCTGTAGACTAGATGACCCAGGAGACACACCTTGGACAGAACCTATAGTTCTTCCTCAGAACTATAGTTTTATCCGACTTACCTTTGTGCACAGTTTCTTAGTATTGTGTTACAACTCAGCATGCTGTTTCTTTGGTCTGATATGTTGAAGAGCAAAACTATATTGTTTAAATGCTTATGAACTTAAAGTCCTAGAAAGTCAGGTATAGAAACAGTGTGATCTTGGCCATAGTGTAACTCTACAATGATAACCTCTCGGTCATGACAGTAACAGTCTGGCCAGTTGTTGCTGCTGCTGTTGCTGCTAAGTCGCTTCAGTCATGTCCGACTCTGTGAGACCCCATAGCCAGCAGCCCACCAGGTTCCCTCATCCCTGGGATTCTCCAGGCAAGAACACTGGAGTGGGTTGCCATTTCCTACTCCCGTGCATGAAAGTGAAAAGTGAAAGTGAAGCCATTCAGTCATCTTCGACTCAGCGACCCCACGGACTGCAGCCTACCAGGCTCTTCCGTCCATGGGATTTTCCAGGCAAGAGTACTGGAGTGTGTTGCCATTGCCTTCTCCAGTTGTTACCCAAGAGTTAATCACAGTCTGAGATAAAGGCCTGAAATAAGTCCATGGCTTTCCTTAACCTTGGGCTTCCCAGGTGGCTCAGATGGTGAAGAATCTGCCTGCAATACAGGAGGTCCAGGTTCATTCCTTGGGTCAGGAAGATCCCCTGGAGAAGCGAATGGCTACCCATTCCAGTATTCTTGCCTTGAGAATTTCATGGACATAGAAGCCTGGCAGGCTATAATAATCTAGTCATTTATTAAAATGACTAATTGTGTGCTTAGCTCATAGGTTTATTTCTATGATCAGAGATACTAATGCCTTTGAGGGGTTTTATTTCATAGAAAATAAGATTTCTACTAACAAATGATTTGCTGGAACATGTTCAAACTCCTGGATAGTTTTTTAAAATGTAAACTCAAAGCAACAATGATGGAAATTTATAAAGATTTGTGATATTTAAAACTGGAAGCATCAGAATGCAGTGAGCAAATACAAAATGTGAGGAGGAGAAAACACTTATGTTTGAGAGGAACAGAAAAGGAAAACTTAGACAGGAGGTTAATAAAAGGTTGAGCTGTGACAACAATGGAGACTACAGTGTCCAGATCTGGCCCTGTGCAAGCAGGACACTGGCCTTTTGAGACCACTGGGTGGGCAGTAAACCAATACTCTCTGGCATTATTTCACTACCTGAATATATTTCTGCATTTCTTTTGGCTTATCTAGTCTTTTTATGTTGTAATTTCAAGCAAGTCTTGGCCCCCAGAATTAAGATCTTCTTTTCTACAAAGTGGTATCCCAGGATCCAGCATCTGGGAATAAATTAGCTTCTGTTGTGACTACATGTGTTCTGTTATGTAGTAAAGATGCCTCATTTTTTTTTTTTCCTCAAGTTGAGTGTTAAGAAACCTGTAACATATTTTTTAAATTTTTTAAATTAAATATTACTTTTGACTTAATAGAATTAAAGTGGTAACCAAATTTTAAGTTTCTCTGGTGGCTTAGATGATAAAGAATCTGCCTACAACCTGCCTGGGTTCAGTCCCTGGTTTGGGAAGATATCCTGGAGAAAGAAATAGCCACTCCTTCCAGTATTCTTGCCTGGAAAATTCCATGGACAGAGGAGCCTGGTGTGCTATAGTTCATGGGGTTGGACAGAGTTGGACACAACTAAGCAAGTAACACACACAAGAGAGCCAGTTTTTACCTTTTAAGGTTGTGAAAATGTGGAGAGTGACTGTATTCTTAATTGTGTTTGCAAAATAGATACATGCTAAGGATTCACTGTGAACTGGTAATACTGTTTTTAAACCTTGTGAGCCATCTCCTAATTATGAATTTAGTGCTGTGTGAACATAGCTGGGCATGTTCTGGGGGTGTGATGTAGAGGTGCCACAGATAAGGAGGCAGGATCAGAGGTTCAGAAGTGAGCAACTAGACAAAAGAATGTAGTAACAGCAGAAGCGGAAAGTAGGATGGCCCTTCAGGTTCTTCTAAAATATGGAAAAGAATGTACCAAACTGAGTTGATTTTGGATGAAATTTGGGGCATCCAGATCTCAAAGAGCTGCTCAGTTCTGCTCTAGGTAACTGATGCTTTGGGATTTGTCCGGTGGTTCAGAGTCCCAGTTCTGGTGATTAGAGGATAAAATTAGTGTGCAGAGGAGCTTCAGTTTTATTTATCTTTCTTAAACTTGGACACCACCTCAAGTTTGGCTTATGAATCTCTCTCCTTTGCTGGTAAATGAATGAGCTCGTATCAGCCTGAGTATGAAGAACATTTCATTGAATGTCATTTATGATTAACTTACTTTCAGAAGATGTTTAAACCTCAAGTATCAATTTAACTTTTTCCCCTAAATAATATATGGAAATTAAACTAATAGTAATTTTCAACAAAGCAGTATAGTATAGAGAAGAGGAGTAAATAACAGCAAAGAAAGAAGAAAAAAAATGTTTAATTAGCAGGGGCTCCCCTGGTGGGCTAGTGGCTAAGACTTTCACTCCCAATATAAAGAGCCCTGGTTTGATCCCTGGTTGGGGAGCTAGATCCCACATGCTGCAACTAAGATGGAAGATCCCATGTGCCACAATTAAGAACCAGTGCAGCCAAATAAATAAATAGTGAGTGAAGTCGCTCAGTCGTGTCCGACTCTTTGCGACCCCTTGGACTGTAGCCCACCAGGCTCCTCTGTCCATGGGATTCTCCGGACAAGAATAATGGAGTGGGTTGCTGTTTCCTTCTCCAGGGAATCTTCCTAACTCAGGAATTGAACCCAGGTCTCCTGCATTGCAGGCAGACACTTTATCCTCTGAGCCACCAGGGAAGCCCTAATAAATAAATATTTAAATAATATAATAATACAATTTAAAAAACATATTTAGAATGTTTGCTTAGCATCTTCCAGCCCTAATCTGTAATTATTGGAACAAGCATATTACACTTTTTGCCAGCTGCTCGATAAAGAAGATAGATTGCTTGAGCTCCCTACACTTACTCGGTCAAAAAGATCAACCAATACATTGTAAGCATGTTTGCCAGGACTGAAAACCTGTGGCCATATAACAGTGGATTAAAGTGACCCACAGAGTGGCCCTAGTGGTTAAGAACCCATCTGCCAATGCAGGAGACATGAGACACTGGTCTGATCCCTGGGTCAGGAAGATGCCCTGGAGGAAGGCATAGAAATCCACTCCAGTATTCTTGCCTGGAGAATCCCACGGACTGAGAAGCCTGACAGGCTACAATCCATAGGATCACAAAGAGTTAGACATGACTAAAGTGACTTAGTGCACGCCCGCGTGCACGCATACGCGCGTGCACGCACACACACACACACACACACACACACACACACACACAGAGTAATGAGCATTGAGGTACTCTAAAGAAAATAGCTACTTACCAGCCAAGAACTATTCCAAACACCCTTAGATACCGTGGTTAAAGGACGGCTTAATCATTTTTGTTTCAGCTATCTTTCTGACTTTGCATCAAAACCCTGCTTAAAATGATTTAATCAGTAAGACTGAAGTAGATTTGATTTGTTCTGGCTTTAATTTGATCGACTCAGTGGCAGTCCAATTTAGTCAATGATTAATAAAACTATGGTTCCTGAATTAACCATGTTGTGGTATGTGGTTTTGTCATTATTGTAGCTTGTACGCATAATACTATGGCTAGTATTCTTTCTTCCTCATATAATTCTGCCTTATAAATTTTTCCTTTCCACTATACTGTTTTTACTTAAGTATTATTGGTATTTAAGTGAGGAGCTGGGTTTTCTTCTCCCCACTTTTCTTGATTTCATAAAGACCTTGAATGCTTTTTTTCAGGTATCTTTCAGGTGGTTATAGTATGTCAAGGCTGTATATTGTCATCCTGCTTATTTAACTTACATGCAGAGTACATCATGAGAAATGCTGGGCTGGAAGAAACACAAGCTGGAATCAAGACTGCTGGGAGAAATATCACTAACCTCAGATATGCAGATGACACCACCCTTATGGCGGAAAGTGAAGAAGAACTAAAGAGCCTCTTGATGAAAGTGAAAGAAAAAAGTGAAAAAGTTGGCTTAAAGCTCAACATTCAGAAAACGAAGATCATGGCATCTGGTCCCATCACTTCATGGGAATAGATGGGGAAACAGTGGAAACAATGGCAGATTTTATTTTGAGGGCTCCAAAATCACTGGAGATGGTGACTGCAGCCATGAAATTAAAAGACGCTTAGTCCTTGGAAGAAAAGTTATGACAGCATATTCAAAAGCAGAGACATTACTTTGCCAACAAAGGTCCGTCTAGTCAAGGCTATGGTTTTTCCTGTGGTCATGTATGGATGTGAGAGTTGGACGGTGAAGAAAGCTGAGAACTGAAGAACTGATGCTTTTGAACTGTGGTGTTGGAGAAGACTCTTGAGAGTCCCTTAGACTGCAAGGAGATCTAACCAATCCATTCTGAAAGAGATCAGCCCTGGGTGTTCTTTGGAAGGAATGATGCTAAAGCTGAAACTCCAGTACTTTGGCCACCTCATGCGAAGAGTTGACTCATTGGAAAAGACTCTGATGCTGAGAGGGATTGGGGGCAGGAGGAGAAGGGGACGGCAGAGGATGAGATGGGTGGATGGCATCACGGACTCGATGGACGTGAGTCTGAGTGAACTCCAGGAGTTGGTGATGAACAGCTAGGCCTGGTGTGCTGCGATTCATGGGGTCGCAAAGAGTTGGACACGACTGAGCAACTGAACTGAACTGAAATGACAAGTGGTTATTATCTTTTTCTCTGAGTTAATGGAATGTCCTTTCCTTCCTGTGATTTCACTAGAATAAATCTTCTTTCCATTCTTTGTTCATGGAGGCCTGCTTTGTCTCCTCCTACTGAATACTCTGACTAGGCCTTTGAGCTGTGACACTGAGTGGCAACGATTGTGGGATCCATTAGCCCTTATGCTAGGGCCAGGTTTCTGCCCACTGGATCCCAATGCTTTCGAGTGATTGGTTTTCAATGTCTATATGATTTCTCTGCTCCCCCTACCCCCAACTTTCTAAGTTGAATCTCATTTTGTTCATTTCTTTTCTTATTTCCCAAGTCTTTGGGGAAACTTATGTCATCTTTCTTTTGTTTTTTTGTTTTTTTTTTCATCATCTTTCTTTCCACACTGTTTATTGAGCAACTTCCAATTTGAAATCATTAGCCAATATGGTTTTTGAGAAGTTTATTTCCTATTTCAGGTTATTAATAAGCAAAGAGTCTGTTCCTCTCTTCTCCTTACACCTCTCTTATCACTTCCCAGACAGCTCTGCATATGATTAGTTGTGTTCATTTTCTCACAAAGATTTTAAGTGTCTTTGTGAGAGTTGGACTGTGAAGAAGGCTGAGCGCCAAAGAATTGATGCTTTTGAACTGTGGTGTTGAAGATCTTGAGAGTCCCTTGGACTGCAAGGAGATCCAACCAGTCCATTCTGAAGGAGATCAACTGTGGGATTTCTTTGGAAGGAATGATGCTAAAGCTGAAACTCCAGTATTTTGGCCACCTCATGCGAAGAGCTGACTCATTGGAAAAGACTCTGATGCTGGGAGGGATTGGGGGCAGGAGAATAAGGAGACGACCGAGGGTGAGATGGCTGGATGGCATCACGGACTCTAAGGACATGAGTCTGAGTGAACTCCGAGAGATGGTGATGAACAGGGAGGTCTGGTGTGCTGTGATTCATGGGGTCGCAAAGAGTCAGACATGACTGAGCGACTGAACTGAACTGAACTGAACTGGGGCAGGAGAGATGCAGCTTTGTATTTTCCATAAGGACTAACAAAATACTTTCTACACAGTAGGAATTTAGGAAATATGTGGGAATTACATTATTATGGATTTTGCGGTAGACTATGAAAATGCCTCCTTAGAACTTGAAATATTGCCATTCAGTCTAACACATCGTTTGTGGTTTTTTTCTTCTCAGTGTCTTTCAGCTGGTGTTTTCCACATGTACTTATGCAAATTAATGTGAATTAACACTGTTTTTATAATTTAGGATGCTGCAGTATGTCTTCTAAATCCCAGACACACAATAAGGATTACATTTGTTCTAACCACAACATGAAATTCAATGGGGAAGTTTCTTTTCAAGTTAATTGAGCATTTCCATCCTGGCATTTAAGATTTTAATTTCTTTTGTTTCAAGATATTTAAGTATTTTCTCTTGGCTATTTTCTAATTATTATATAACATCACAAAAGTAGATAGACAGGAGCAGTGTTTCAGTCTTCTCTCTTGTTTTTCCAGGGAGCCCAAAATGACTGTATCAGCCTCGAGGTCTCTCCATAATTTCTGTGATAACGCATTCTTCTGATTTCAAATGGAAAATAATTACACTGTAAAGAATTTAGAAAATGTAAAAAAAAAGCATAATAAGGAAGTATAAATTAAATACAACCTAAAATTCAGATGTGATATAAAATATCAATAATGCTTAGGAGTATATTCTTAATTAAAATTTTTTGTTTTATAATTCTTTTTCCACTTAAATTCATATATGAAGCTTTCTTTTGAGTCCCTGAATACTCTACAATATCATTTTCAATATTCTCTTATTGTGATATTTTGGTATATCATGATTTGTTTTGACAATCTTCTAGCTTTGAGTACAGTGGTTACTGTTCTCATTCACATCCTTATAAAAACCATTGTATTACCTTCAAGGATACTTTATGGTAAATTCATTTTCAATGAGTAGGCAGTCTTAAGTGTAAACCATGGTTGGCACATGGGCTATGTTGAAGTTTAAATGCTTAAATTTCTTTCTTTCTTTTTTTTTTTTTTACTTCAAGGACCACTGATTTCTACCGGTGAGCCTACAATCTGACCCGATAGTTTTTTGGCACCAAAATTAGGCTGTTTATTTTTGTACAGAACACCATAACTAGAGCTAGTCAAAGGTCAAAGCATTAGTGTGGTCATAAAGGAAGCAAACAAATTCTCTAATATGTGATGTGCCATGGATAACAAAGTATATTTTTCTTTCAGTATTTCAGAACTAATGGTAGTGTAAGTGCTGATACTGAGTTAGTAAAAAATTGAGATGTAAGCAAATTGGGAATATGAAGAAAGGAGAGATAAGTAACACAGTGTTAGTTTACCATATCAGTAAATCTGTTAGGATTAGGTTTGGTTGTATATAAAATAAAAATACAAAAGAAAGCAGGCTTAAGTAAACAATAGGCTTATTTTCTCTCAGGTAAATAAATTTGGGAGATAGACTGTCCAGATTGATTTGGAAGAAGTTACACCAACTAGTTGGGGACCATATACCTTTAAAATCACTACCTAGTCATGCTAGGTCCACTTTGGACCTTCATACTCAAGGTCCAAGTGGCTGCTATTGATCTATTCATGCCATCTGCCTCCAGAGATAAGCATAATATGGATTATCAGTATACACCAATCCATCAAAGAAAAGTGTTCGTTTACTTTTTTTTTCGATTTCAAGGGAAAAAGAACTCAAGAACCAACCAAATTAAAGATCTATTTGGAACTTGTGTGACATAAATTGTTTTATGCATTCATCACAAATTTTCCTTACAGTAAGTAACCCTGAGCCTCCCAAACAATTTTCTAGAGTCTCAAAACACAGATTGGCCCTCTTGTAGAATTTCAATCTATTTCTGAAACGTATACATTCCCTTCTCTGTAGGAGCCAGAATATGCTAACATCACTATATTCCCCTGTGTACATGGTATAGTGGCCTATAGCTTCAAGTACAATAAAGGTGTTGATTGAGCAAATGAAAGAACAATTAGCATAACTTCTGGCAACTCACTGATTACTTTATGTTTTACCCTGTCATATTCCAAATAGCCGGTTGATTTTCTGAGCCTTTTCTCTCATCTGTTCTGAATAAGTCTGGCTACTGTTCTGCTCACCTCCATTTCCCCAGGAGAATGTAGGAAATGATGCTTTGGTTGTACCTGGTTCAGATACTTAATGGCAGTTTGAGCACACTATGTCACTTTTGAGGTGCTGGGTTTACTCATAAAAAGTAAGATAATCGTTCTCTGCTGTATTGGCCTCACAGATTTCCAAAAAGATCTAATGAAAACTGATGATGAAAAACGTAAAAGCTGCAAGCCAGGGTACAAATAGAATGTGGTGACATTCACCAAGCACTGAGCATGGATTGGTAAGCTCAGAAAGCTTTTAAGGAGAAGAGGTTATCCAATACAGGGTCCTGCATCAGCTCTGCTCCTTCCAAGCTCTTCCTCCTCTCCTTAAATAGCCTACAGTCACCCTGCAAATATAAGAACTATATTCTTTCCTCTTGATCACTCACATTTCTTCTGCTCTTCAGTCTGAAGTGTCCTTCTTTGACACTTCTGTTGCAAGCTTGAATCTCCTCCCTCCTCTTCCATCCCCTAAATGGGCCAAGGACATTCTTGATCTCTTTTAAATTCTCTCTTTAAAACTAAGTTAATATCTGGTCTCATTTTTTACTCTATTATCAGCCATAAGTAGCTTTCCCAGGATCTTTTCAATATTCCAATGTTCATGAAGGAAAAGTTACTGGAGCAGAGATGAGAAGTATAGAAAGGAAAGAGTAGACACATAAAGAGAAATGGAACTCTGCAACAACCAAATATTTTTTTTTCCAAGTGATGTTTCTCTATTGATTTTCCAAGCAAGCAGACTAGCTGAAACTTGCCAAAGAAGCCATCTCAGACATCCACATGCACTGCTTGGAGTTTTACTTTCAAATATGTAGACTCAGGTATTTCTCTAGGACCAAGAGCTGTAGAAATGCATACATAGCACATAGTGGGGAAACTGTATAAATCAATTTTTTAATTTTGACACACCTAATGCTCAAAAATGTTTATTAAGTATTTATGATAAGTCAGGTACTATATTAGATGTTGGTGATAAAGGAATAAATAAAACAACAACAGCTTAGAGTGTAGTTTCTTTATACTTTTATTTACAGTTCTATTTTTTATTTTTAACTATGTGTTTCTGGAATCCTTAAAGTACTTAGTGGCAAACAAATAAAATATACTACAAATGTACTTTATTTGGTGCATTGCTTTTATAGCAGTAATTATTTTTCAGTTACCTCCATGTGATACAGAAACAGCACTTGAAATAGTAATTGAATATGGAACCAATCAATAGAATTTAGTAATGAGCAGCCAAAGATGGAAGCTCTATACAGTCAGCAAAAACAAGACTGGGAGCTGACTGTGGCTCAGATCACGAATTTCTTATTGCCAAATTCAGACTTAAATTGAAGAAAGTGGGGAAAACCACTAGACCATTCAGGTACGACCTAAATCAAATCCCTTATGATAATACAGTAAAAGTGAGAAATAGATTCAAGGCACTAGATCTGATAGATAGAGTGCCTGATGAACTATGGATGGAGGTTCATGGTATTGTGCAGGAGACAGGGATCAAGACCATTGCCAAGAAAAAGAAATATAAAAAAGCAAAATGGCTATCTGAGGAGGCCTTACAAGTAGCTGAGAAAAGAAGAGAAACAAAACACAAAGGAGAAAAGGAAATATATACCTATTTGAATGCAGAGTTCCAAAGAATAGCAAGGAGAGATAAGAAAGCCTTCCTCAGTGATCAATGCAAAGAGATAGAGGAAAACAATAGAATGGGAAAGACTAGTCATCTCTTCAAGAAAGTTACAGATACCAAGGGAACATTTCATGCAAAGGTGGGCTCAATAAAGGATAGAAATGGTAGGGACCTAACAGAAGCAGAGGATATTAAGAGGTGGCAAGAACATACAGAGGAACTGTACAAAAAAGATCTTCATGACCCAGATAATCACGATGATGTGATCACTCACCTAGAGCCAGACATCCTGGAATGTGAAGTCAAGTGGGCCTTAGGAAGCATCACTATAAGCAAAGCTAGTGGAGGTGATGGAATTCCAGTTGAGCTATTTCAAATCCTAAAAGATGATGTTATGAAAGTGCTGCCCTCAATATGTCAGCAAATTTGGAAAGCTCAGCAGTGGAAACTCACAGGACTGGAAAAGGTCAGTTTTCATTCCAATCCCAAAGAAAGGCAATGCCAAAGAATGCTCAAACTACCACACAATTGCACTCATCTCACATGCTAGTAAAGTAATGCTCAAAATTCTTCAAGCCAGGCTTCAGCAATACATGAACCATGAACTTCCTGTTGTTCAAGCTGGTTTTAGAGAAGGCAGAGGAACCAGAGATCAAACTGCCAACATCCTCTGGATCATCAAAAAAGCAAGAGAGTTCCAGAAAAACATCTATTTCTGCATTATTGACTATGCCAAAGCCTTTGACTGTGTGGATCACAATAAACTGTGGAAAATTCTGAAAGACATGGGAATACCTGACCTGGCTCTTGAGAAATCTGTATGCAGGTCAGGAAGCAACAGTTAGAACTGGACATGGAACAACAGACTGGTTCCAAAGAGGAAAAGAATTACATCGAGGCCGTATATTGTCACCCTGCTTGTTTAACTTATATGCAGAGTATGAAATGAGAAACGCTGGGCTGGAGGAAGCACAAGCTGGAATCAAGATTGCTGGGAGAAATATCAATAACCTCAGATATGCAGAAGACACCACCCTTATGACAGAAAGTGAAGAAGAACTAAAGAGCCTCTTGATGAAAGTGAAAGAAAAAAGTGAAAAAGTTGACTTAAAGGTCAACATTCAGAAAACAAAGATCATGGCATCTGGTCCCATCACTTCGTGGGAAATAGTTTGGGAAACAGTGGAAGCAGTGGCTCACTTTTTTTTTTTTTTTTTTTTTGGAGCTCCAAAATCACTGCAAATGGTGATTGCAGCTGTGAAATTAGAAGACGCTTACTCCTTGGAAGAAAAGTTATGACCAACCTAGATAGCATATTCAAAAGCAGAGACATTACTTTGTCAACAAGTGTCCATCTAGTCAAGGGTATGGTTTTCCCAGTAGTCATGTATGGATGTGAGAGTTGGATGGTGAAGAAAACCGAGCCCCGAAGAATTGGTGCTTTTGAACTGTGACGTTGGAGAATACTCTTGAGAGTCCTTTGGACTGTGAGGAGATATAACCAGTCCATCCTAAAAGAAATCAGTCCTGGGTGTTCATTGGAAGGACTGATGTTGAAGCTGAGACTCCAATACTTTGACCACCCTTTGTGAAGAGCTGATTCATTTGAAAAGGCCCTGATACTGGGAAAGATTGAAGGCAGGAAGAGAAGGGAATAACAGAGGTGAGATGGTTGGGTGGTATCACTGACTCAATGGACATGAGTTGGGTAAATTCTGGGATTTGGCAATGGACAGGGAGGCCTGGCATGCTTTGGTTCATGGGGTTGCAAACAGTCAGATATGATTGAGTGACTGAACTGAACTGAATGAGGAGGAGGAAAAATATTATTGAGTCCCAGCTTATACTGCTCACCACATCACAAACCAATAAATCAAGAAGTGTTGGGGCAAGGAATAGTGACTTTACTGAGTGAGAAAGCCCACAGACCAAGGAAATGGTGGATTAATGTCCCAAAGGACCATTTTCCCTGTGTGAGAATTCTGGCTTATTTTACACTAAAAAGGGAGGGAATGTGATTGACTGTTGCCAATGTCTTTGTTCTTGAAGCTCTCCTTGTAGGTCTCTTTGCAGTGTTCTTTTAAACCTCCAGCAAGACAAATGTTCTGTTTTGCAAGTTTTTAATATTTATGTGAATTGTGAAGTGTCACAGCTTTAATGGTCTAGCCTGGTTGGCAGAGATTTGAGAATGGGTTATTATGTATATTTCAGGCTATGGGCAACCTTCCACAAACGTGCAGAGCCAGCATGACTAAGCACAGACAAAGAGATTTCACATAAAACAGCAAAATTCTGTAAAGCAATTATCCTTCAATAAAAAATTAATTAAAAAAATAAAAAAGAATAGGTCCAATATGGAGTCAGTTTTGTTCTCTGTTACAAGAGGAGGATGAAGTCAGAAAGCTTTAATTATTACCAGATTTGAAAATAACATTGTACCCTGAGATATGGAGTGATACAGTAGTTGAAGGGGAACTATCAAAAGATCTGGGTGCAGGTACCTACATTTGCTACTTTTCCTTGGGCAAATTAGTTTCTTTGGGCTCTTTGTGCTATTTATAAGATATGAAAATAAAACCATATCTTCTTAGGCTACTAGAGGCTGCATAAATCAAATAATTTTGTGAGTTGCAAAAATACTATTAAATATTATGATTAGTAGGATTTATGTTGAAAATAAAGTATTGTTCAATAGATCTGTCTTCTCCAAATGTAACTAATATTTTATTAAGAAATTTATGACCACAATAGCCTGTCTTCATTATTAAATGGAAAATGTGAGACCTATTTTTTATTTCTCAAAAGAAAAACATGAGAAATGTCTGAGACAGGCATATTTCTTTTATGGTAAGGAAAGATACTTAGTTGTTTGGAAAATGGTCCATGCTGGTGAATCTGTGCCATCTTTGTCATCTCCATAGCAACAGGCTCTGACATAACAAGCATCAAACCTGATGGAAAAATAAAAAAATAGCTCAGAGATATGGTAATGGGAGTTTATAAAGTTACTAGCAAAGTAAGAAAATTAGTTTATTTTAAATATCCTCTTTCACCTTTGTTCTTAATGTGAAATTCTTTGAAAGTCATTTGTAACCATGGCTCTTAAATTTTATATACCAGTTATTTGTTTTTCTCTCTATTAAATAATTGGCTTTTGCAGAGTGAAGCATTTTGGGGATAACAAAATATAGCACGCTTATCACTTCTGACTCACTGAAGCAAACATGTAGCCTCTGGTGCAAGGTAATATTCTTAGAGCCTAGCTATGGTTCTAAAAGTATACGCCTCAGGGTCTCATTTCACTGCTCTTGGCTCTTTGGCTCCCACAGTTAGAGTACTGAGAAATGAGAATGACTGATAAGTGGACTATGGTGTATGTCCTTGTGCTTAGTACTTTCAGTACTGATTTAATGATAGTAATAATAATACCAATGAATATTTATGTAGGGCTTACAACTAGCAGGCAGTATTCTAGGAGATGTGTGTGTTTTCATTCATTTCATCATTAACAACTTTTTATAAAATAGGTACTATTATTATTCCCAATTTATAAGAAACAGAATTCAAGTAACTTACTTCCATTTGCATAGCTGGTAATATTAACTGTTATGTTTGTTTTATCTGGCCAATGGCAATTTATTTGGTTTTGTGCTAGAGTATCACCATCTAACAATGATGATTATTGTGGTAATATATCATATTTCCACCGGGTACAAAGAAGCCTTTAATACTTAAGTAGGTACAGAGAAAAGAACTGAGAACTGTTTTTCTTGAGTAGGCACAAGGAGAAAGGGAGATGAAGTAGATTTGGGTTCAGGATAAATTCTTCTACTGTAATTTGCAATAATTGATAACCACTATTTTTAAAGCACTTTCTATGTGCTGGGCAGTATAATGCACAATGTATATTGGGTTAGCCAGAAAGTTCATTCAGGGTTTTCTGTAAGCACTTAGAAAATCTGAATGAACATTTGGGTCAACCCAATATATAATATATGAAAGTGAAAGTGAAGTCTCTTAGTCGTGTCTGACTCTTTGCAACTCCATGGAATGTATCCTATCAGGCTCCACATACAATATATATATATATATATATATATATATATCACTTAATTCTCACAGTAGCCCTTTATATAGGCATTAGCTTAATTTTATAGGGGAGGAAATAGGGACAGAAGGATTTTGAGAGAATGATGGAATGATGAAGTTGATCAATAATTTTTTATGCTTTCAATGGAAAATTTATCATGTTGTTTGATGTTTATCTTGCCTCTATCGATGCCATGGAAAATTATTTTATCCTTTATGTATTTTGTTGTATCAAATTCTCAGAGATTACAGAAAACATATGGCTAATATGCCCTTGTGTTATTTTACATTTGTTTGTTCATTCAAAAAACACATTTATCTGACACCAGCTCTGACCATGTGGCCATGGCAAGTAATAGAGATACAGAGGAGAGTAAAATATCTTCCTTGGCTTCAAGTTGCTCGCAACTGAAAGGGTGAGATGATAATAAATAATGACAAATAAACATGTAGGATAAGCCTCTCATTGGGGAGCTTTGGGAGTTGTCAGGGAAGTAATGTCTGACAGGAAGTGTTGTCTGAACATAGATGTGAAGGGTGAAATGAATTTTTCCAGGCAATCTGGGAGAAGAAGCTGATTTCACCATGGGAGAAAAGGGTGAGACTGTAAGATATTATGTGAAGAGAAAATAGAAAACAAAATTGCTTTGTCTGAAAACTGATCATTCCTCTAAAACAGGTGACTTTTTATTTTTGTATTAGCAGTGTTAATTTAAAAGCAAGCTTCTGACTTCTCAGGAGGATATACACTTGCAAGACCTTTTATGGCAAGATAAATCCATCAAGAGAATTGAGGATGATTTCTCATTGTTTTCTGCTTGTCACTCTTAAAGATATGTTTAATGAAACTGTTTTTCCCTAAGCATATTTCAGGATTTTTTGTCACATATATTGCAAATGTAAGCATTTTAATTAAGAAAGTATTAATAGAAAGATCAGGATATATTAAAGTATACTGACTGAGTTGCAAATTGACCACTTTTTTTTTGTATTTTCTTTATTTTATTTTTTTTTACTTTACAATACTGTATTGGTTTTGCCATACATTGACATGAATCCACCACAGATGTACATGAGTTCCCAACCCTGAACCCCTCTCCCACCTCCCTTCTCATATTATCTCTCTGAGTCATCCCAGTGCACCAGCCCCAAGCATCCTGTATCCTGTATCAAACATAGACTGGAAATTCATTTCTTACATGATAGTATACATGTTTCAATGCCATTCTCCCAAATCATCCCACCCTCTCCCTCGCTCACAGAGTCCAAAAGTCTGTTATTTACATCTGTGTCTCTTTTACTATCTCACATACAGGGTTATCATTACCATCTTTCTAAATTCCATATATATGCATTGATATACTGTATTGGTGGTTTGTTTTTTTTTTTTCTGGCTTACTTCACTCTGTATAATCAGCTCCAGTTTCATCCACCTCATTAGAACTGATTCAAATGTATTCTTTTTAATGGCTGAGTAATACTCCACTGTGTATATGTACCACAGCTTTCTTATCCATTTGTCTGCTGATGGACATCTAGGTTGTTTCCATGTCCTGGCTATTATAAACAGTGCTGCAGTGAACACTGGGGTACATGTGTCTCTTTCAATTCTGTTTTTCTCAGTGTGTATGCCCAGCAGTGGGATTGCTGGGTCATAAAGCAGTTCTACTTCCAGTTTCTTAAGGACTCTCCACACTGTTCTCCATAGTGACTGTACTAGTTTGCACTCCCACCAACAGGGTAAGAGGGTTCCTTTTTCTCCACACCCTCTCCAGCATTATTGCTTGTAGACTTTTGGATCACAGCCATTCTGAATTGTGTGAAATGGTGGTCTTGATTTGCATTTCTCTGATAATGAATGAGTTGAGCATCTTTTCATGTTTGTTAGCCATATGTATGTCTTCTTTGGAGAAAGGTCTATTTAGATCTTTGGCCTATTTTTTGATTGGGTCATTTATTTTTCTGAAATTGAGCTGCAGGAGTTGTTTGTATATTTTTG